>WTXF01000095.1:0-122282 GCA_022496215.1 Russula brevipes | reverse complement strand
GTACCCTACCGGTTTCATGGGTACGATTCTCAATCTGGACGTCACACTTCAAGAGCTTATTCCTTGGTAGATGTGCTCTCCATCGAGAAGTCGGACGAATACTTCCGCCTGCTTTACGATGCCAAGGGTCGCTTTGTTATCCACCGGATCACTGCTGAGGAGGCTGGGTACAAGCTCCTCAAGGTGAAGAGAGTAGCTCTCCGGCAACAGAGGCGTCCCCTACATTGTCACGCATGATGGGCGTACAATCCGCTATCCCGACCCTCTTATCAAGGTGAACGACACCGTCAGGTTCGACCTCACCCAAAATAAGATCAGTGGCATCGTCAAATTTGATACGGGAAACCTGGTTATGATCACCGGCGGCCGTAATATGGGTCGCATGGGTAGTATCGTGCACCGTGAGAAGCACATTGGTGACTTTGACATTGTACATGTGAAAGATGCGTTGGATCGTACGTTTGCAACACGGTGAGTGGAATTCTTTGTCGGCACGAAATAGCTAGCTGAACACTCATTCCGTAATCAGGATAACCAACATTTTTGTCATTGGAGAGGGTACAAAGCCTTGGATCTCGGTACCGAAGGGCAAGGGTATCAAACTTACGATTGCCGAGGAGCGTGACGTTAGGCGGAAGCGGGCTACTGAGTCGCAATGAAGGCTTGTGGTGCTCTCTTCCTTATCCGTTGTATGTCGTGTCGCATGCCACTAAAAAGTTTCGCGTACATGACACCAGTTCATGCGAGAATGAAGCAGCAGACTTTGGACGGTGTTTCGAGTCATAGGAGGATAAGTATGTCACTAGGGAATGGATCTCACCCTCAGTTGAATCGATGGCGTATGCTAATGGTTCTTGACTTGAGACCGTGAAATATTAGAAGCGAACGAAAGGAAGAGAAGTTTCTGTTCCATTTAGCAACTATTTCTCCCCCCCCCCTCACAGATATGTGCTCGTCGACTAAACAACTACGACTCTCATACACCACTTGGGGTCCTTCAAGTAAATACAGCCCTTACCCTGACGTGTGACATCTTAATATCTCCTCGTTGGCCAGCTGGTGCACGGGTCGGCCGGCGGACCTCTGCTTTGGCTTGCTCTGGAGGGTGCTGAACGTAGAATTGCTCACGGGCGGCGGTGACTCAGAGTTGAGGGATCCAACGTATTCAAAGCTCGATCCCGGCGGTCCCACTCTTATCCAGCCAGCCTGAGGAAGTCGCCTGCCCCCCGATTTTCTCACCCTGGCCCCAGAGTCTTTCCCGTCGGCGTGGCAGGCACACTTCAACAAATATAACTATCTTCACTGTTGGGAGTATTGTATGTCGGTGCACCTGCAGTGGCCAATCGTTAGCCCACCACTATCAGACCCAATAAAAGAGTTGTGACGGCCTCACTCGCTTCCAACCACCTTTGGACCTTCTCTCGCCCCTCTTGACGTGAATGCTCCTCTTGTATCTCCCCTGCCATCGGCACGCCTGAGGGGCACCTCTGAAAATCATAGCAAGATAGAAGGCATCGTCCATAGCCCGAGAAAATTCTGATTCCTCGGACTTATGATGGATCCGATGGCGATGACCAACACCCTGAGGTTCGTGATCACCGTCGGATGTGTCACCCGGTTCGATGTCGCCTTCGTCTTCGTCTTCGTCGTCGTCGGCACAGTCAGAACGGGAGACCGGCGGAATGTCCTGAAAGCGCTCGTTATGGTGCTCTTCCAGCATTTGTCGAAGGTCATCGACGGCCCAACGTTTGATGACAGCAATCCCATACATAAAATCGAGGAGTATACTAGGCGGCGCAAGTGGACCGGACCAGTCGGCCACGATATCCGCTTGTGGAACTGGAAACCGGCCACCAGCTGGCACGATATGTTGCATTGTCACGCGGGAAGCTGGCATTGTGCCAGTTTCGAATCTACCAGTAGGGATATCAGCAGGATCTAGGGCAAAGTTGGGAGTCTAGAAAAAAACAGCCGCATCATATTGTGGGACAGTAGCCAATTGAAGATGCTTGTCTCACGTACCTTCAGAAATTGCCTGTCCCCCCGGCCAAACTGTGAATGGAGGTCCTTCCTCAACAAAATCCCGTTCTGGGTGGAATTAATGTCCATCGAGAAGATTTCTGGGTCCTCGTCTTCGTACAATACTCTGCGATCTGCAATGACACGTTGAATATACTAGTGAAACATTATAAGGACCAAATACACATCATAACAAGTTTCGGAACAATACCTCATCACCCTTGCTATGTCGGATGACGTGTGCAGCATCGCAGATGGAGGCATTCTCTATCGTGACTACACAACGGTCGCCATCGCGAAGAGCAACCGCACAACGAAAGTCGAAGCGACGGTGAGTAAGAAAAGATGATGTCGTGATGCGATCGTTTATGCCGTGGGGATCAACGAAATGGTACTCCCCTGTTTCAAAACATTGTCAGTACTGTAGGGTGGTTGGAGGTGTGGGGGCATCACTGCACCACCTTCCAGACTGAAATAATAATTGTCAGCAAGGTCGGCGAGAGAAACATTTCCATAATCGACAATGTTCCCGCCAGGTGCATCATAGAGATGGCCCTTAACACCGAGGGCAGCAAAGGTGGCAAAACGAAGCCACTTGAGAGGACGAAGAGAGAGCCTCCCAATATCTTCAAGCGGGATGGCAAGCGCACACATCCAACTCCCGTCCATTTTTCGTAGGTGGATGTTAACCATGTTCCAGAAAGGGACCATTTTGGGGGACGTCGAAGAGTTGTCTAAATTGTCGCTTGACCTGCCCCTATTACTAAGGGGCCCAGACTCCTCTCCGGTCGTTCGACGATTGCTGACGGAGGTTTATCGTGCAACCTTTTAATCTAGCGAGCATACTATGAATACTGAGGCTACTGAGCGCCGAGTGACTGTCAGCACAACTTGAACTTGCAACGTTTGATGCCCAAATTTCCCTCACGAAATTGAACATAGTCATACCTTTCCGAGTCTGAAAACTAAAGACACAGCGAACTAAGCGGAAGTGGACACGTCAGTGGCACTGAGGCGACGACTCGGAGAACGGATGACCTTCAGAACCTGAAAGTCACCGCGTTCCTGTAGGCCGCGGCGCACCGTGGATGCCAGTGGTGTCCATTCAGGAATCATCGAAATGAGTGTTTGGCGGTCTTTGTGGAAATTTTTGAAAATGAGAACACGGTGCCTGTCGATTGAGTATTTCGGTTTCGGATGAAGGACGCGATAGACCCAGGACGGGCGATTCTTGGGCACACCAAAATGCCGAACGTTGGAGTTGGACACGGCTCCGACTCAGAGTGGCAACACGGACCGCAACGAATGCTGTAATTGTACCGTTCACAATTGGCAAAAAAAATCCTAAAATGGAAGCATAAAATTCCCAGTGTGGTTAAATCTCTGCGGTTCTGAAGAAAGAAAAAAAAATCAGTAGCTTTGCTTCACTTTTTTACACAACCCTTGCGCAAATGTTGTGTCAATATTGGCAGCATCCGACGATCTTAGTACGTTAGCGGATAGATTCGCAGTTATATTCCAATAAATCCACTTTGATTCGCAACATACTAGTATCGAATATTTCACCGCACCGCCATAATCGTCTTATCAAAAGGTCGACATCCCTTCAACAATTACAGCAGACGACTCGGAACGGAGAACGTTGACAGCCATGGGTAAGGGAACCTGCCGGAAATGAACTGAACATCGCAAACGGAGAGCCACCGATCATAGCAATTCTCTCACCCGCTCTATGACCCTATTTATTTCTCTTCCGAAGGCCTCGCTGAGATCCAGCATATTTCGTCGCGTGTGCCACGGACATGAAGAACAATGAAACTTCACCACAAAGTCTTCCGAAGTAACTGCTGCCGCTGCGGGGTGACGTGCGAGAATGACGGTGGAACGATGCAAGTAGTTCCACAAGCCCAGCGGGGCCGAATCTTTTTCCTGATTACCCCCCTGTCATTGTAACCGGAGTAACAGTAGTACTTCATATATACGCACCACTTGAAACAGAAGTTCCATCAATTGAATCTTGTGTGTTGCATGACGGACAGCCATTACCGCCGGCATTGTTATGCCCAGCCGTGAACAAGTTCCCGCTTTGGCCGCCGAACGACGGGAACCACCTCCGTTGTGATGCGACATCGCTAGCGGCGTCGCCACATGCAACGTGATAACTGAGGAGTTCCGCATGACGTTCCGCGGTTGCGAATTGCAAAACGCGGGGAAAGGAGTTGAGAAAATGGAATGTTTAGACATGATTTGGCAGCCTGGGCCCCGATTCTCTTGTAGCCATATGTAACCGCAATGACATAAAACGCCGACAGGATTATCCTTCACGTTGCCGGTGAGATAACGCACGATGATTTTCTCCAGCGCATCCACTTCGTATTTGTGCGCAAAATTCTGTGAGGATAGTCACATCGGGTAACGAGAGCGCATCGGCGATTGGGATCGGATAAAGGTGACGCAAGGCAAGATCAAGAGCCCCAGAGCGCTCTGAGACAGGGACCACCTGGACTTCATCAGAAGAATCCCCGGATTCAGGGGAGGGGATGTTGAACATATCGGCGAAGATCGGGGATGCAAGAGAAAGGATTATTTTGAAAGACGTGGAAGTGCACCCCGTCGCTAGACCGCAGGATTAGGTCTGCCCGTGTATCGTCGAATGGAGCTTGCGCCAATGTCTCTTGGTGCTTTGTGGGTTTTCATATTCGTAGACATGGCGGAGGGAAAGATGCTGCAATAGTATCTGATGGGCGAAGGAGCTCCGTATTTATACTGCGCATAATGCCCCACGATGCCCACATCGTGGAAAATCATGGTCCAGTAGGAGGGGAGCTAGATGTCCTTAGAGGGATTTCCGTCAGAGCTCTTGAACAGGGACTACGAGTCTAGTGATCGGCCAAGCTGCGGCTGCGGCTGCGGGGACCCTGTACTGCGCCGATACGTGAAGAAGCTCGAAATCAGAATCCAAAACCTGCGTATAGTCGATGCATAGTGAAGTTACCATATGAGAGCTATGCCACATGAGGCGTGGTGCCAGATGGGCTCCTGGTGCTTCTGCGCCATGCGAACTGCAGTGCTGAAGATCTGAGAGGGTAAATCAGGAACTCCAGGCAAGTTCTGGCTGCCGCCAACTTGAATGCGACATCCACATATTGATACTTGACCTTAACAGCGAATGCCCGGACTTCATCATAGTCGCCCCGGGATTCAGGCAAGGGGATACTGAACATGTCAATGAAGATTGGGGACGCAGCGAGATGAAGGGTGTTGTTCGAATAAGCGAACATGCACTCCGTTGCTGGGTTGCAGAGTTGGATCCGCGCATGTAAAATGGAAGGTGCCTTTGCCAAGGTCTCTTGCGGTTCTGTAGGTTGTCGGAACATGACGAAAAGGGGAAGAAACACGTTCGCGTCGATGACAATGGAGGAAGTGGGCAGGTTCATGAGCGCTTGAGCGCCGCGCCAACCCGAAAGAATTCGGCGGGCGACAGTTCCGATTCAGGCTCTCCCCTTGAAGGCCTTCGACGTCTCGAACTTAATACTAGTAGTGACATGCAACTGTACCTTCATCCACCCTGGCGGGGACTATGACCCGACTCTCACGCCGAGCAGGAACGCAACACATGCAAGCCTCCGCCTAGAGTGCAGAGAGCTATGAGCGAGTATTTCGACAATGCCTCATACCATTTTGAGAGTCGCCGAGGGAGAATAACGCGATGCCTAGTGTTCAGTATCGAAAACGAGTTAGTAACGGCGGTTGCTGGGGCGGTGTCGACGTTTTGCGCGGGTGACGATCACGTGTAGCCTCGTCCGTCACCGGTTCACCGCGCGCCGGAGTTTCGAGAGTTCGAGCCGAGTTTCGCTTTCGAGTCTCAAATACGCGACTCTCAGTTCCGACGCGACGTACCTATCGTTTCTTCGTCTCTTCCCGCCGATGCTCCCCACCACATCCGCGAGTACCCGCAGGTCCCCATGGTGATCCTTCGCTCAACCCCTACCACCCGGCCCAGACTCATCACCACGACCGCTAGTCGAATTTCTAATCTACGATGCTACTCGAGACTCTGGTATGACCGTCCCAGGTCGGGTTCTGACTTGGTCTACCCGCACGAGAACTCACGAAAGCGTCATGTCTGCTCCGTATCCGCCCGACGCCCTATCACTTGCTGACTCCCTGGATGCTGGTATGGATGTGTGCCCTGTCGCCAAGGGTACCCATACCCATATTCCAAAAGTGCCGGGTGTGAAGACTCGAGATTACCAAAGTCCATCCCCGGCGCCACAAATCCCAGTTCGTAGCACTCTCGCATCGATCAATATTGTTGCCGCATGTACGAGCTCCTTGATGATCACGTCTGCCCTGGGTTCGGCTGTCACTATTTCGCTTCCCTACGTTGGGAAGATTTGAATATCCAAAGGATGACTTGCAATGGATCATAAGCGCATACTCCATCAGCTCAGTGGGTATTTTATGCAGTCCTTGTCTCATTGAACTTTTGCTGACCTTAGGCGTAGGCTTGCCTCCTCCTCCTCTGTGGGCGACTTGCGGACCTCTATGGGCGCAAACTCGTCTGGCTTATTGGATATTCAATCACGGGGACAGGCGGTCTCATCGCGTGTTTTGCAAAATGTGTGTCAATTTCAACCTATACTGTCTCTTATATTTTTCTCACATTTCATAATTCGTAGCTGGGATAGCGTTCGACATCATGCGAGGGATACAAGGGATAGGGGCTGCTGCCATGATCCCAGCTTCTGTACGTCTCCTCTTGGTTGCCGGCGTACTCGTTTTAAAAGAAGTACGATCCGTCAGCTTGGCATTCTATCGAGGGCATTCCCTTCTGGGGCCTCACGGTCTATCGCCTTCGCAACCTTTTCCGCCGGCGCTCCCATCGGTTCAGCTTTCAGCACCGTTCTCAGCAGTATCCTCACCCAGTTGACCCGGTGGGTGTGAACACATGCGCCTGCCACCAACCTGAGATTTGGACTGCGTTTCAGCCCTACCTGGAGAAGCCCTTTGTATCTGTTGTCAGGTTTCACTTTCGCATGCTTGGTCTTGGGATTTTTTTCTATCGATGAGGATGAGCCCTCGACAGAGGAGGATAGGCGGGTAGACTGGATCGGGGCCATTCTGATTACTTCCGGTCTTATTATGATCGTGTTCGTTCTGAACGACGTGCCCACCACCCGGGAAGGCTGGATGGCTCCGCGTGAGTACTCTGTCCTGTTACATTGGCATGTCCTCGGGCGTTACGTGATATGCAGATATTGTTGGTCTCTTCCTCTTCGGCGTTACCCTCGTCGTTCTGTTTGCTGGATGGCAGTACTACCTAGAACGGAGGCTCGAGAATACCGATCTCCCTCGTACACCCTGGACGGCGCCGCCGCTCATGAAGCTGTCGATATGGACGCGCGCGCACGGTCGCTTCGCCGTAATGCAGATAATAGCATGCGTCAACTGGGCATCATTCTCCTGCTGGCTGGTTTGGGTACAGCTGTTCTACCAAACGTATCTCAACTTGACCCCGATTCAAACCATGCTCCGCATCTTGCCCATGTTCTTCACGGGTATTGTGGCAAACGTCGTAATCGCAGTAATCATTGGACACGTCGACGTCGTTTACATAGTTGGTGCGCCGTTAGCCATCCTCTGGTCGTCGTCGGGACGGTCACCCTGAGTCACATTTCTGCTTCTCGCCTACCCTTTTTTTTTTTTTCGCAGCCCTGGGCACGCTCCTGACTGGATGTGCGAACGTCTACTTTGCCGCGATCGACCCCAGCGCGCCGTACTGGGCCCTTGGCTTCCCCTCTGCATGCCTCATCGTGCTCGGCGCGGATTTCACGTTTGCGTCAGGGACGATGTTCATATCCAAAGTGTCGCTGCCGAGCGAGCAAAGCGTCGCGGGCGCGCTGTTCCAGGCGATGACGCAGATCGGATCCGCGATCGGTCTCAGCGTGTCCACGATCGTCTTCAATGCGGTGCTCAGGGCGCAGTCCGGCCGTCTGGGCGTCTCCGTGGATCGGGAAGGCGATGCGCCGCAGGCGTCACAGCTCAAGGCGTACCAGGCTGCCATGTGGACGGGATTTGCGTTTGGTATTCTCTGTGGGTGTTGGAAACCTATTCGCCCCCCCCCCCCACCCCTCTACCCTGTCGTTATTCGTCGACTGGCTGACCTTCCTCGTGACTTCTCAGGTACGATGTTGTGTGTTTTCTTGCGCGGCGTGGGGGTTGTCGGAGAGACATCCGCACAAGACGTGACGCATGACGATGGATGCTCAGGATCATGCCCCACATGGTGCGAGGGGAATGACTTTGATGCCAATCAAAGCAAGACCCCGGACACATAGTCATCCATGTGCTACCACGTACATGAGCCTGCTCGTTATCCACATGGACGAAACTTCGGGCGACATTACAGATAGATTCTTCATAGATGCCTTGACAACATAGTCAACATGCTGCCACGACATGAGCCTGCTCGTTATTCATTCACATGGACGAGACATTGGACTACATAACACATAAATTCTCCATAGTAGACAATAGCACTGAGCCCTGGGAGTCATGATACCATATAACCGTTCAATCTACGGCCCCTCTATTCCCCACGTTTCCATGATTCAGTTGCAGTATTGCCGGGATCTTTGGGTCTGCCCGGAAGGGTAGTCAGACCTCATCGGCCTCATCAATCATTTGTAAATCCAAGTCCCCATCCTCGTGATAACCATACCATCATATGCCGTAAGGACCATACCCTATTCGACGGAAAGGGAACCGGCTGGCATGTACCTGGAATGCAGCTCCGTGGTCCTCCCTGCAACACGTAAGTGATATTCAGGTGCTGGCAGCAGTTTCATGACGTCGCGATAGCCCCTTGTTGAAGCAATTCCATACACGGTCTGCCCAGATCGGTCCTTCGCGTCCACATCTACGCCATGCTCCAACAACAGGCGTGCAACCTCAACTGACTGGTCGCATTGTCGCGATCCCAATCGATTCCATCCATTCGGGGTTTCGTCGTCAGCCTGCAAGCGTGCCTCGCGGACCAAGAGGTGTAGGGGATTGTGACCCTCGTTGTCCTGGGCGTTTACTTCTGCGCCATGATGGAGTAGCCACTGCGCAGCGTCTAGGTGCCCTGCTGAGGACGCCACGTGCAGAGGCGTTCTTCCACTCAAGCAACGGACGTTTACATCTCCACTAAAGTTAATCATTGCCTGCGCAGCCCCGCAGTGGTTCCCTCGTGACGCGGCATGCAATGCAGTTCCGTGCACATCGCCCATAGCGTGCAAGTACTGTGGATACCTGGTGAGAAGGCGATCCACGATATCACGGAACCCGCATAATGCCGCATAGTACAGAGCGGCTGCCGGTGCCTCGAGTAGCGGTGGAGGTGCCCAAGAGGGCATCGGCCAGTAGTCCTTGTCTGGGTCGTGTACCCGGACCCACACTCGAAAGTGTCGTCTTTCTGGGTCAAAGATATATTCCATCCCATGCTGTATGCGTGTTGATACATTCTTGAATTGGGCGTGGTTAATCCAGTATTGAGCGGAATATTCAGCTAGAGGAAATCGATCGATACTTAAACCGTCAACGTGTTCGTCCAGAGCAAATAGAACGCTCAGGGAGGCTTGTGCTAGGGTCGCATGAGCTCGTTCGAGGGGAATGTGATAACGGGAGGTTTCTCCACCTGAACCAGCGAGCCGAGTCGATGTCAGGTATTCCTTGACCGAGAAGTGCGAGAATTGCACGACGCGGGCGCCACGGAAATTGGCAATTGTGATTAAACTGGAGCATGCAGCCAACAAAGCTTGTTCTTGATCCTCCCACCGCCAATCCGTGTTCAGTTTGGAAATCCCTTCAACCTCAACGAAGTCGACCGCAAGAACTTCTCCGAGCTCCTCCACACTCAGTGGCCGAATTGCTACAGTGAGGCACTGCAACAGACGATGAGCGTGTACCTGATTTGGCTTCTTGATGCCCTCCAGGATACGTTCATAGGTCTTGTCCAGAGACTCAGGGAGCTCATCCAGAGTTCGCCGGAGACTTGGAGGGAGACAGTGTCGCAGAATTTCCAATTGACAGAAAACCCATCGAAACCTGTGACAATATAAGTAGGGAACATGTACAGGGTACGACGTCCTCACATTCCATCTGCCTTTTCGGCGAGCGTTTCGGTGACGAGGTTCTTATCCTCCTCCCGCCACCTCTTCATCATTGGGTCCGAATATACAACAGACCTGACATACTTGACGATGTCTTGCTTTTTTCCACGTTGGTCATGGAGGGACAGTGCGTGACAGCCCAAAGAGTCGAGAGCAGTCCGAATATCGATCTCAGGACTACTTGTAACGCATACGTGGAGATTAGGAAGGTGTAGGTCGACAAGGTCCTTCAGAAGTTGAAGGACCTGTTCACGGGCTGATGGAATCCCTGGGGTGTTGGGACACTCGTCGAGCGCGTCCACAATAACGTAGGTTGGGCTATGATCAGTGAGAAGCATCTCTTTCAGGCATTGTGTCAACGCGTTGTCACTGGGCTCCTGAGCGCCATTGCCGTGTTCTGAATAAAGATGGAAGAGTATGTCACAACAAGAATCGGACCAAGCAGAAAGCTGGGTGAGGAGGAAAAGGAGTAGGCTCTGGCGGGATTGCTTATTGGTCTCTCTGAAGTCAAGATAAAAGTATGCCATAGCGGCCTGCCCTGCCTTGCGTAGGGCCATGATATCTTCGATAATTGCGGAGCTAATCGATGATGTAAGTTCGTCTTCGGCGGAAGCAAATGCGGGACAACAAACCAGAGGATGCTCTTCCCCGAGCCTGCTACAAACGAGGAGATGAGGAGATTGCGGGTAGCCAAGGTGAATGGTACATACGCTTTCCATAAATCCACAAGAGAGCATCAGTGGACTTCCATTCCTCGAAAGTATTTCCTTCGAAGAACTAGGCTGCCGTTCCTTGGTATTGGGTACTGCATGCGATGTTGTGATTGGTAGACGGATCCGGGGCAGACAGCCACCTTCGAAGGTCATCTCGCATTTGATTCCCTGCCATGGCTTTCCGTAGTTTCAAGATTTTTATCACCTTCTGTCCATCTAGCCAAGGGAATGCTCAAGAAACTGTCGTGACAGGATAAGGACATTTCTCGTACCTTCAAAAACAGCTTTTACTCTCTCCTCGATGCTGTGCGAGGCCTTCAAGACCTGAGCGATCGCCATTCGAGTCTCCTCCTGGGTCAGAGCGTCTAGTCTCTTCAGTGCGTTCTCGATGTCTGACCCTCCAACTAGCAGCTTCCTGAGGTACTTTTCTGCATGAGGGTGAGTCAAGAGCGGAGCAGCGTTGGTGATCAGCTAACTCATTCTTCCTTCCTTAATTTCTTTCGTTGCGATGGAGAGGATGGAGAGCACCTCAATCATTATCTTCATCATTATATTCGTCATTTCGGTAGTCGGTGTCACTTCCAGATACGTTTCGAGCCTTGTGAGGAAGTTTTCAATACGCCCGAAGATGTCAATGAGTACATCTTGGCCAGCATTGACCTCCTTAGCTGCCTGGAAGATCTGGATCTCGACGTCGGTGCAAGGGTAGGAAGCAAGATACGAACTATGAGAAGGACACCGATGCCAGCGAAAATCACTTTTGAGGGAGAGAATACCTAGGAGACGGATATTAGACCACTGAAACCAACGAAATAACGCCCTTGAGTTTACCAGGCCAAGGCCCTCGCTGAGAGTCTCGGAGAATGCATATAGGACATTTACTGTTGGGCCAAGCCACTTTGTCAACCTTTCATCGTTGCTCTGAGATTGTTCTAGTTCCTGGCCTCGCTCTTGAAGTATGGCTAGAACGGCGCTGGGGGAGCCGCAGCGTTGCAGTTGGGCGGCAAGAGGATGTGAGGTGAGATCATTCTTCGTCCGTTTCTTGTACTGCTCGAGGGCATCGTTGAAGATGGCCTGAAATCGAGTTGAAGGAGTTGTGAGGAGGGTTTGGGACATAGGAGTAGTAGTGTCAAGGGAAGATAGTGACGGTGCGAGTGAAAGAGGACCAAGGCGATCACCGATCCCGCGACTCGACTTTAGACGCGGGGCAGGAACACAGGATGGAAGGACGCCTGGTAGCGTCTCGTGCTCTTTGTCCATATGTCAGATACAGTCCTTTCTTTGTTGATGGTGTGGCCGACATGATCGGCAATACGACTCAGATGGGCCCATGAAAGTGAAGATCAAACATAGGTACAGTAAACGGAGATTTACAGATAACTTATGAGGATATGAGATGTCGCGGGGTCAGTATCAATCTCGGATGTTCTCTTGAAGCGTGGCAAACTTGATGTTGGTGCAGCCAGCACACACGTCGTGATCATCATGGTATCTCTGAACCACATCCTCGAGACACCTTTACTTTATTGTGTCCCAGTCTGCCACCCTTATCGGGTAGTCCTTGGCGAGCTCGACTCGGAGTTGGACCACTTCGAATAATAGTCCTACAAATGGGAAATGAGGTCAGGGTTCAAGGTGGAAAGCGCAGCGGCCCATTTCGACCGAATCGCAGCGAGCGCCTCGCGCGGTCATTCTCGAGAGTACTGCAAGCGTGGCAGGATGAAAGGGGCACTCTTCGCAGAACACACTGCGCCTGGTGCTATCAAAGTTTGCTCCAATCCACGTTACGCTTTGGGATCCTATGAATCTGACATGTGATTCGCGCTCGCGCAGCTCACCCTGCGTAGCCTTCGCCGACGTGTCCACGCTCGTGTCACGGTGATGAGCGCGCGCCGGCAGAAAGGCCGTCACTTTCAATTGAGAAGACAGCAGTCGCGGTCGTCTGGATCATATCCATTGCTGCGTCGGCGGTCATAACAGATCCTCCCTGGCGGGTATGGACACGAACTGACAGAGCTGACCAGCTGCACCGGAAATTTATTATACAAGCGGCAGCTCTTGAAAGCTTGAAAGGTGGTGGTGGGTAGGTGCCGACAGTTGAATATGGGTTGTTGTGTTTTGTTTGTACTATAGTACCGCCCTGAGTGGAGGAAGCCGATGAATTTCCCATGCTGCAAGACTGCTGCAAGTCCTCGTTCTCGAGCGCCTTCGGTCGAGCCCAGCACGGGCTTGATCCTTCCCAAAACGTTTCAAGCACCGCGCCTCTGCCGTCTGGTATGGGAGGACTATGCCTTTCCGATGGCATCTCCACTGCTCACGAGTGCCGTCGGCAACACAACACTCTGGCCCCGGACATCCACCTATCCGCCTACTTCGCCCCAAATAAGTTGCTCGAACGGCTGTCTCTCATGCCCCATCTGGAGACACTCGGGATTGGCCTTCGCTGCCCAGTTCCCAGCCGGGATGTTGGGAGGCAGCTGTTGGATACGCCGATCATGGCCCACGCCACACTCTCCAATCTTCGCTGATTTGGGTTCATGGGTGTTAGCCGCTTACATGGAAGCGCTTCTTCCACGAATGACCACCCCTCTGCTCGAGAAGCTCCAAATCGTGTTCTTTAACCAACTCACGTTTTCGATCCCATCCCTCCTTCACTTTATGGCCACAACAGATATTCTTGGGCGAGGTTCAGGTTCTATGACAAGAGAGTCAGTCGTCATGGGAGCATATACCCCTGACGTGTCTACGAGACATGCCTTCCATATGGTTGTTGTCTTCGACTGGCAGGTATCTGTGGTCGCTGCCATCCTCTATAATATAAAGGAAGTCGCGCGCGTCATCTCATCCTCAATAATATACTCGATAATATAAAGGAAGTAATCATTTCTTCGCTACCTAGCTCCTCCAATATTGAGCGATATCATGGAACCGGTCAACTACTTTCGTGAAATAAGACGTCTCGTTCAAGAGCGTCTCGAATTGTTTCATCGCCTCTTCTTCGGTGAGATCCAGCAAGAATTTCTCCTGCAGTAGTTCGTGTACATTACGGCCCTTGATATCAGGGATGTTTGCATCCACCATGAGGGTAACGAGGTTGAGGATGAGATTTGCGCTCTGCCGAAGAATACTGAACGCGGTAAAGCAGAAGTTCGTGAAGCGAGCGTAGTGCTGCGAGTTCACGCCACCCATGCCGTCCACCATCTCTTTGCAGACCTTGACCGCCGGTGGATACAGTTTCGGATCATGTCCAAGTATGTAACCAAAGTCGACATGGAAGAAATGACCTGATGGAGGAGGACTTCTTTCCACCAACTCAAATTAACAAGCAGAAATTATGCGGCGTACCATCCGGCGCAACGAGCAGATTGTCCAGATGACGATCCCCAACGCCAAGTAGATACGTGACGACGCAGTACCCTGCTAAAATGCAAGAAAAATAAAGATACCATCGCGCACATCATTTGAAAAGCCTTACCGCAGCTGCGAACGAACACATCAATGACACCTGGGTCGACTCCGTATGTCCCAACACTGCCCTCGTCGGGGTGGTGCGCGCGCATGTAGTTCAAGAGCGTACCGTTCTCGCTCACTATGTTCGCGATAGTTTTGCTCGGGATGAATTGCATCATGCCCTGTTGTGGCCCCGTGGCGAGCACCGGATAAGGCGTCAGTTTGACATCGAGATTTTCCAGACGGAGTAGCCGATCCATAAGTGTGAAAAGCTGGATAACAAGCTGATCTTGACGCAGGTCGTCCCCGTCCTTGAAAATGATGGGATACTCTGATCCATCGGAACAGCTGAAATACAACAAGAGCGGAGACAGGTTGGATTTGAAGATTGAAGCCTTCTCGGGAATAATGCCCACTACTTCGATATCTCCGTTGAGTGGGAGAGGGAGAGGTGCCATTGAGAGAAGGTTATTCCTCGAATCGGCGAGGAAGGATCGCAACTTTTCAATTCTCTTTGGCCGCGGCTCCTTTGGGTTACTAAACTCTTTAGCACGCTTCGCCAGAGATGTGACAAATTCCGCCTGGCGATAAAGAAGTTCCCTGCGTTTATCGCCATTGTCCGACTGTAAAATGGGTTTTGAGCAACATTCAGCTGGACCGAGAAGTAGACGCCGTACCTCTTGCAGCTGCTTTAAGAATTGGAAGATGACTTTGCCATACATCTTTCCCATCACGCGGTCCTCCAAAGCAACCTCCACCGTTAAGTACCAATACAACCTATACTCGAGAACATGGTTTTTTACGGCGCGGGTGACTAAGAAGTCCGCGAGGCCGCTGTCATCGTATGAGACGGCGCTTGATGTCGAACGAGATGACCTCGCGTCGCTGGCCGAGCTCTCGAACTTGAGGGCTTGAACCAATTGCAAAAGGTATAAAAGAAGCTCCTAGATAGAGTAGGTCAAAATGCATGCCGCCGCACAAGAAGTCCACGCACGTCGTCGTCTGCTCTCGCTAGTTGCTTGACCGCAAACGCCCGAACTCGCGAGTCAACAATACCAGGACCGAGGAGTTCTAATGCATCATCGGTATCGATCTCGGTCCACATGGGAAGTAGCTCTTCCACTGCTTGCTTAACTTCGACAGGGTCTCGCCATGTTACCGATTTCACAAACTTGGTAAGACCACGTTTGTCACGCGTGAGATAGAAGCGATACTTCCAGACCAGATCTTTCTCCTCTGATGTTAAGACTCGGCTCGGTGCGTAGTTCAAGATGACCTGGAAGATTCAACCATGGTTTGAATCGATGGTAACGAGTCAGAAAGACGGAAAGTACCCCCAGTTCATCCCGCAATTTTGTGTTGGGCTTTAGCTCACGATCGTATGGGCTGCTACGGTGACTACGCACGAGGCGGCGGTGCTTATCTTCGACGGGATTATCGCGTGGAATGTCGGGGTCTACAACTGCCCACATGGACGGGTCTGTGTGAAATGACGCAGGAAGGAGAGGAGGTCCTGAGGTATGTGTGGTAGGTGGCGACGGTGCTGGCTGAGGGCTGAGACTCACAGCTTCCTGTCGTCGAAGAGTCAAGCAACGACAAGTACACAGATATGTAGAAAGAACTCTACCAGCTCGCTGAAGATAACCGGAAAATCGAACCGTGGCAGGTCAATATAAAGATAGAGATTGTTGGATTTTTCGGTCTCCACCTACAGCATGTTCAGTTCAGTACACAACAAGAGAGAATTACGCACCGCGTGAATCTCCGACATCCTCCGGAAAACCAACTTATCGAGCCACTCTGATTGGGCATATCACCTCGCTCGTGCTTCTTTACAAGCTGACTTGCCCACAACCCTTAGTTCTTCAACCGTTGACGAGCAGGCATCTCACCTTTTCCAACCTCCCCATCTCGTCTCTGACACCTGACTTGCTCGGTGTCGTAGTTTCGACACTACCATCGGCCTCCTTACCTGGCCACAACAACAGTCGGTGCTTTCCCCTCCGCAGCGTCCTTCCAACCAGAACACAGCCTTCAACACGGCATCTACGATACGAGCCCGAAAGATAACGCACCACTTCTTCCCGAACAGCCGGAAAGTCGTACCACCCACAGGCGCCGCTGAGCGAGGTCCTGCTATGTCCCATACAGTAAACGTAATTTGAGAGCTGAGCGGCAGGTCGCAGTAGCGGATGGGTAACGTGATCCACTCGTTCCACCTAGTGAGAATGGGTCAATTAGGAACTTTGGCAGTGTGGGTACGGTGGGATGCTGACGCATAACTATTCTTGAACGTCTTGTAGGATGTCCGGAATGGGATGGTGAGTGGCTTGTTATCTGCAAGGAGTTGGCAAGTGACGAAGAGATCTGAGAGTGTGCTATTCCGGATATTGGGAACGATTGGGACGGCTCCGGAAGGCAGCAAGATAATAGGGCGTACGAGGATTGGACCCCATGAAAGCGTAGTTCTGGTTTCTCGATAACCTCTGTAAATGGTCGAGGGTGGCGCACGCCCTCGAGCTGAGATCTACCCCAAGTGTTGATTGATACACGGCAGGAGATCTGGATAAGCTGGTACCAACATCCGAAAGGTGACAGGAACTTTGAGATCACAAGAGCGCCCGAAACTGAAATCCTCCTTGTTATCCTTGTCCATCGATGCCGTTACCAATATGAATGGGAGATATGAATGAAGCCTTGGAGATGTGGTTGAGCAGTGAGATCTAGTGAGACGGCGGCGGTTGTGCGCGACCTTTTCGCAGCACGAGTCACGCGCGCGCCGGCGCGCGGCGGAATCGCCTGTCGCCGCTGGCACAAGGCCCGCACAACCCAGCACAAAAAGCAACAACCCCATATTCAACAACAGCTTGGTACGCCAGTACGCTGTCGGCACGTACCTACCACCGTCACCACCGCTTCCGCCACCGCCTCTGCCACCGCAAGAGCTACTGCTTGTATAACAATTCGCCGGTGCAGCTGGTCAGCTCTGTCAGTTCGTGTTCATACCCGCCACCAGGGAGGGTCTGTGACCATGACCGCCGACGCAGCAATGGATCTGATCCAGACGACCGCGACTGCTGTCCTCTCAATTAAAAGTGATGGCCTTTCGGCCGGCGCGTGCTCGTCGCCGCGACACGAGCGTGGACATGTCCGGCCAAGCTAGAGTACGTTGGCGACGGATACGCAGGGTGGGCTGCGCGAACGCGAGTCACATAGTCAGATTCATGGGATCCCAAAGCGTAACGTGGGTTGGAGCAAAATTTAATAGCCTCAGGCGCAGTGTGTTCTGCGATGAGTGCAGAGAGTCCAACAAATCGCGTTCTGGTGCGCCCCGATCTCTGTCGTCGTCATCTCTGTCCATCACGGCATCACTTACGAGGACTCTTTTTGAAAAAAATAAACGCAGGTTCACTCAGGCTGCCTCATGGACATCAGCCGCGGCACGACGGTGGTGATCGCCTACCTCATCGCCACTTGTGAGCGATTTCCCCTTAACCACCTGTGAACTCGCTCAGGCTCCACCTCCTTCAGCACTCACAAGCTCGCTCCCACCATTATGCATTTTGTCTCATCCCTACCCTTCCGTCGCCTCATCTCCCAACTTTCAACTCATTTCAACAATGCCCTGAACATGTACGAAAAGCACACAAAGAAGAATCTCCTTGCCCATCCACTCGCCGACTACGCAGCGTAAATTCGGCTTTCAACGAATTGGCAACACCTGCGCTTTTCGGGAATATCACAGTCTCCAACAATTTCACAAGTGCAGACAGGTTGTGGATTGTGCTCCACACATCTCACATCGCGGAAACCGCTTTCGAGTATCTCTGCCCTTTTCCGTAACTGAATACTGAATTCTTCTGTCCTGTCCTTTTTTTTGCACGGCGCGGCACCCGCCTTCGCCCATGCCGATAAATGTCAATATCATTCACACTTAAGACAATGCTCACCCAATTCCGCTTCTCCACATGCGAGGGCGCGAACGTACATGTATTATCATGTACAGTACCACAGAACATATAAAAAACCGATGTGATACTTGCACATCCAGCAAACTAGTCTAGACACTTGGATTGCAAGGCTACAGGAGTGCTACGCGTTCTTCGCACTATGTTCTGACAACAGTTTCTTCATCTCGTCTGTCTGCGCGACCTGGAACGCGGTCAGGCCCCTGGTATCTTTCCCGTCTACGCTCGCTCCATGCTCGAGTAGCACGCGTACAATGTCGACTCTTCCATAGCTTGCTGCAAAGTGCAACGCGGTCCCGCTGCCAGCCCGCACATTTATGTCCGCACCGCGTTTGAGCAACAATCGAACGATTTCAGGGGCACTAGAACGATGGGATCCTGCTGCAAAGCGTAGCGCGGTGAAACCGAGGGTACTTTGAGCTTCAATATCAGCCCCGAAATTGAGCAACACCTCGACCATCTCCAAATCTCCAAAGCAAGTTGCAGAAATTAGTGGACTCCACCGCAAATGGCCCCGGGGATCCGCGGATGAACCATTGCGGTGGAGTAGTTGGGCCACTTGGAAGTGTCTCCCTGCGAGTGCTGCCACAATTGGTGTCATAAACCATCCACCAGTCGCGTTCACATGTCGCGGATACTTGGCAATCAGATGTTCGACGACATCGTGGAATCCACAAAGCGCGGCATAGTAAACCGGACCTGCGTCAGACCTCCATGCCGGTATGAAGTAGTACAACGTTGAGCCCTCATCGGGTTTAGTATCGATATCATGTAATCGGATCCAAGCTGTAAAATATGGCTCGTCCGGGTCAAAGAGATGTTCAACCTCCTTTCGTAGTCGTGACATAACGCCCTCAAACTGCGCATGGGAAACCCAGTGTTCCGCAGCATATAAGGCCAGGGGAGACCTGTTCTCGACGACCTTCTGCTTGGCGCGATCGTCCGGCTGCAACAAAACGCTCAGGCAAGCTTGCGCCAGAATCATATGCGCAGGATAGGGGGCGATATGATAACGTGAGAGATCTCCACTTGACGTAGCCAGGCGTGTCGAAGTCAGGTATTCTTTGACAGAGAAGTGCGAGAACTGCACTACCCGCGAATTTCGAGCGTCGACAATGGCGATCAGACTGGAACATGATGAAAGAAGCGCTTGCTCTTGATCCTCCCACCCCCAATTTGAATTCAGCTTCGCGATCCCTTCCGCATCATCAAAATCAACTGCAAGAATCTCTGCAAGCTCCTCCACGCCAAGTGGCCGAACCGCCACGACAAGACAGTGTAACACCCGTAGAGCGTGCTCTTGATTTGGCTTCTTGATTTCCTTCAGCACTCGCTCGTACGTCTCGTCCAGCGATTCCGGCAATTCCTCCAGGGTACGCCGCACACTCGCCGGAAGACAGTGCCGAAGTACTTCCAATTGGCAGAATACCCATCGGAACCTGTTTCACAACTTAAACGAGCATAACGAGCATAAATAGATTCACTTACATTCCATCAGCTCGCTCAGACAGTGTCTCGATCACAGAGTCCTTATCCTCTCTTCTCCACCTTCTCATGATTGGTTCCGAATCAGAGTAAACAACCGACTTGACATACTCCACGATGTCTTTCTTCTGTCCACTTTCGTCATGGAGAGACGCTCGATGAGAGGCCAACGGCACCAGGAAATCTCGAATGTCGAATTCTGGGCGGCTCGTGACACATATATGAAGATTTGGAAGCCGGAGCTCGAACAGTTCCTTCAGAAGCCGAAGGACCCGTTGGCGAGGTGATGGAATCCCAGAAGTATTCAAACACTCATCGAGTGCATCAATGATGAGATAGATTGGAGGTTGATCTGGGAGCGTGAGCATCTCTTTCAGGCATTGTGTCAAGAGGTCATCACTGGGCTGTCGCGCGCCCTTGTCATGATCCAAATAAAGTCGTGATAGAATGTTGCAACAGGGACCCGAGCGAGCAGAAAGTTGCGTGAGAAGGGAATGGAGTAGGTCGTGCCAGTGTTGTTTTTTGGTGTCCCGGAAGTCGAAATAGAAATATCCCATCGATGCTCGTCCGGTCTTGCACATGGCTTCAATATCCTGGATAATCGAGGAACTGATTGACAACATCAGTGATTTTGAACCCAAATAGTCAAGGACACGAACCAGAGAATACTCTTTCCAGATCCAGCTAAGAACACAAGGGGTCATTAGGTGGTGTCGGGCGTACAGTGAAGTGATAAAGATTCATACGTTTTCCATAGATCCAAAGAAGTGAACCAGTGGATTTCCATTCACGGAATAGACTACCTTGAAAAAACCACGCTGCCGTTCCCTCGTGGTGAGCACCGCACGCGATGTTATGATTCGTGGACGGATCTGGAGGGGAGAGCCATTTGCGAAGGTCCTGCCGTAATTGATTATCTGCGAGGATGCTCGAGCCTGTAATCCCAGAATCAACGATTAGGGATTCAAACCCGTTTTATTTGACATTTGTTCATAACTGAGGGACGTGTGCGTACCATTAATGGCCTCCGCGACTTTGTCATCGACCACCTTGACTCTCTCATCAACCCCGACCACCCTATTATCGACACTACGTGTGGCCTTGAGAACTTGTACAGTCGCCATCCGAGCCTCCTCAGTTGTGAGCTTGTCTAGCCTCTTCAATCCATCTTCAATGTCCGTCTTTCCTGCCAACTTCCTCAGTTATTTTTCTGAAGACGATTCAGTCAACAGTAATGGGCTGGTACAACAGGAACTCACTTATCCGCCCATTCTTTATCTCCTTCGTCGCAAGTGCAAGGATGGACAGGACCTCGACCATAATTTTGACGATCATGTCTGTCATCTCTGGGGTCGGTGACACTTCCATATAGATCTCGAGACGTCGGAAGAAATTCTCGATTTGCTCAAATATGTTGATGAGCGTGTCATAACTCGCACGCACATCTCTAGCTGCCTAAACCCATGCGTGTTACGACGGCCTGCGACGGTATTTAGAAAGGCACACACTGCAATGAGGACGCAGGCTCCGACAGAAAATACTTTGGCAGGTGAAAATACCTGAAAGATAAGTATGAGGACACAGATCTCAGATGATGTCTGGAGGCATACAAGGCCAACCAACACCTTCTCCGAGAGTCTCGGAGAAGGCATAAAGGACATTCACTGTTGGATCGAGCCACCTTGTCAACCTATCATCGCACCTCCTGGACTGATCGAGATCCTGGACTTGCTGCTGGAGGACAGCGAGGATGGCGGTCGGAGATTCGCAGGACTGGAGTTGGGTGGCGAGTGGATGGGCTAGGAGATCCTTCTTTGTGTGTTCTTCGTACGTTTTCAGGGCATTGTTGAATATGAGTTGGAAGTTGGGAGATGAGGCGACGGAAGGGCGTGGGTGAGACATAATGGTGGGAGCGAGCTTGTGAGTGCTGAAGCGCTGAAGCGCTGAAGCTCTGAAGTGGAGCCTGAGCGAGTTCAGGAAATCGCTCACAGGACACGTGGCCACTGGCCCACTGCCTTGCACACCCGAACAGGTTGATAAACTGTTGATAAGCGCGCAAGGTACGCGCAAGCCTCGAGGTTGGAGAAACGTTCCTATGCAGTAACTTCAGAGGGCCAATCGCAACAGGTCGTGGCGGACCGCGGACCGGAGCCGAACTTGAACTTGAAAGAGTGAGTGCAGCGCTATTTTCTCTAGAGCAGACAGGGCTAGTGCCAAGAATCGGTGGTGCTACGCGCGACTGATAAGTACGAGGGGTCGCACATAAATGGATTTGAAAAAAAAAAAAAAAAAAAGTACGAGGGGTGAGAACATCCCACAAGACAAGACCACAAATACTGGCACGCTCATCCTCATCCACCTTGGCCCGCACCACATGCATGCGGTACCCCAGTTCTTCTCCTGCGTTTCTCCGAACGGTAGAGGATCACCCTATTCGACCATGAAGGAGCCCCGACACGTTCAGTTTATGTATAAGACCGGAGGGAGATTGAGCAGCCAATGGATCCCCATTAATATTCTTCATTCGACATGCTCAGCATCCTCAACCTCTGGGCATTTTTTCTTCCCAGTCTCCTTGTGGTCGGGGCTCCCACGACTCTGAGCCCGGGAGACACAAGCTTGGCGAAAGTTCACCAAGCATTCGAGACGTTCAACTGAACGTAAGTTCACTCGTAATCTTGTCTCGCTGCCAACAGGCAGGCGCTCACGGATGACATACAGATATCTTCTGCCATGCATATGACCTTTGACCATGCAGGTTACGTCCCCTCAGCCCGACGCAACGACAGTAACCGTCAGTGTGGGAGGACAGCTTCGCAAAACGGTACCTAAGTATCCTCGCCCTCTCTCGTAATCCAAGCAACCTCAGGGTGCGATCGAGTATGACATATATAATTACCCAGATACGTCGCCTCGCCTCCAATGAGCAGCCGAGTTATCCAATCCAGACCCTTGTCAATTCGCCCACGTCGCCTCTCCGGAGCACGCACGTATCGTGTTTGCGTTGGAGGAATGCAACGCCGAAATCAACGTCCTCTGGCACGCCGTACAAGATGCGATGAATGCCGACGCATGACCAAGACCACTAAAGCGAGCATAAGCGCAATCTCGAAATTCTACATGGCGATGGCGGAGGCCCGCGTAAAGATAACTTAAGATGGGTGGGGTAGTGTCAGGTAAGTCACGTGGCGGGTAAACCGCAGCCAAATCGGTCCAAATTCCCTGGAAGCTCAGGGCGTGGCGAATGCCTTCATCATGATTTTATAGTATGCCTCAGCTCAGGGGGTGACGTGAAACCGACTGCAAGGAGTAAAACTGGAAGAAACTCAGGGAGTAATCATGTGTCTTACGGGCAATGACTATGTGATCCTCCCCTCTTAGCGAAGAGACCTCTGAAGCTTCGATGCCCTTCGGCATGGTACGAATTCTCAGCTGATGGCACTTAGCTCTATGGACACGGAAATGGGTCTATTTTCTCATTCTGGCCTGGCTATTATCGGCACTTTCATCTGTGTTCATTCGTGGCGCTACTGGAGTGGCCGCAGCCAGCCTAAGAAAGTTGCGACACTACTCTGAATATTTTGCGATAAGCACCATATACTGTACATGGTAACATGTTCTATACGTACAGAAATGGCACAGGGACAGAGATCCGTACATCTCCGGATCAGTATCTAACCGGGGTCTTCTTTCTGAGAAGTATCCCCATGGGTCATTTTGGTCTGGTATATTCGCAATCGGGTTGTTTCACTGTCATCCTCGACGTCCATGATACAAATAACACCACAGTGATGGAAATTGTACTTGCGATTGGTACCGAATTCTGTACAAAACGTACAGGATTTGGTAATCGTCTTGTGTGGTCGCTAACAGGACAGAAATCTCCGCTGGCTGAAGTAAACATCCGCATCCAATCCAAGTGACGTTTTTTTACAGTAATGAGGTGAGGTTCGTTTGTGGCCACGCTGTGAGGGTCCCGACCCTGTAAATTTCGCCCTTCACGCCCACTATCTACCTCATCTCCCATGGTTAGCCGCCGAGCGCGCGCACCTCCATACTACTACTGGTACGTTCATCGTGTGCGCTACCATCAAATTCACGCGGAGTTATCACGTATTTTATCCGCGATCTGCCAGGTGCGCGCCAACGAAATCGGGGTCTTTCCCCACCAGCGCCTTCATTGGATCTGTCCTCTGTCCTGGCGATAGGATAAGTAAGTACGCCCTCCAGCTCTCGAGCATTATTCTCAGGCACTAGGCTCATACACGAAACGGGAGCTAGTATCGCAACCCAGGGCCTCTGACATCACTGGCAGATAGCACCAAACCTATGTATTGGCCAATCATCATCTCCTTTGGCGATTGAAGAGGTACTCATGAATGCCATCAACGAGGCTCAGTGGTCGGGGAAGCTCGATCCCGTGGCCGATACATACATTTGACGAGCTATGGTGATAATGATCGAGCCGATTCACTCACCCATGCCAATAGCTGTCTACATATTCTTGGTACATTAGATCATCCATCATCTTACACGACAAAACGAACTGAAAGGTCACCGAAAGACCTGCGGAGTCATTACTTGTCAGAGTGTTTTGGATGGCCGGGACAGCACTTCGAATATTTCTGCGCTTTTCCGTAATTGCTTCTGGGTAATTGTCGCCAGCCTGTCCTTTCTCGCACGGTGTGCCCACCTTCGCCCATGGCAATAAATGTCTCGAGAACAAACACAAGATCACTTAAACATAAGACAATACTCATACGATTCTGCTTCTCCGCATGCGAGAGTATGAACGTACATGTATTATCACGGATAGTATCACAGAACAAAATAAAAGACGATGTGACATTTGCACATCTAGCCAACTATAGTCTAAGACATATGGATTACAAGGCTACAGCAATGCTACGCGTTCTTCGCACTATGTTTTGACAACAGTTTTTTGATCTCGTCCGTGTGCGCGACCTGGAACGCGGTCTGGCCCTCGTCATCTTTCCCGTCTACGCTCGCTCCATGCTCAAGAAGCACGCGGACAGCGTCAACTGCTCCATAGACTGCTGCAGAGTGCAACGGGGTCGCGTCGTCAGTAGCCCGCATATTTATGTCCGCACCGCGGTTGAGCAACAATCGAACGACTTCAGGAGCACCAGAACGATGGGATCCCGCTGCGAAGTGTAGTGCAGTGCGACCGGAGATACTTTGAGCTCCGACATCAGCACCGTAATGGAGCAATACCTCGACCATCTCCAAATCTCCAAAGTAAGCTGCAGACATCAGTGGACTCCGCTGAAAATAGCCCCGGGGATCCACGGACGAACCATTGCGGTGGATTAGTTGGGCCAGTTGGAAGTGTCTCCCTGCGAGTGCAGCCACAATTGGTGTCATAAACCATCCACCAGTCGCGTTCACATGTTGCGGATACTTGGCAATGAGATGTTCGACGACATCGCGGAATCCACACAGCGCGGCATAGTACACCGGAGCTGCGTCGGACTTCGAGTCCGGTGTGAGGGGGTAAAACGTTGAGTCCTCATCGGGTTCAGTATCGATATCATGTAATCGGATCCAAGCTGTAAAATATGGCTTGTCTGGGTCAAAGAGATGTTCAACCTCCTTTCGTAGTCGTGACATAACGCCCTCAAACTGCGCATGGGAAACCCAGTGTTCCGCAGCATATAAGGCCAAGGGAGACCTGTTCTCGACGACCCTCTGCTTGGCGCGATCGTCAGGCTCCAACAAAACGCTCAAGCAAGCTTGCGACAGGATCATATGCGCAGGATAGGGCGCGATATGGTAACGTGAGAGATCTCCACTTGACGTAGCCAAGCGTGTCGAAGTCAGGAATTCTTTGACAGAGAAGTGCGAGAACTGCACTACCCGCGAATTTCGAGCGTCGACAATGGCGATCAAGCTGGAACATGATGAAAGAAGTGCTTGCTCTTGATCCTCCCACCGCCAATTTGAATTCAGCTTCGCGATCCCCTCCACGTCATCAAAGTCAACAGCAAGAATCTCTGCAAGCTCCTCCACGCCAAGTGGCCGAACCGCCACAACGAGACAGTGTAACACCCGTAGAGCGTGCTCTCGATTCGGCTTCTTGATTTCCTTCAGCACTCGCTCGTACGTCTCGTCCAGCGATTCCGGCAATTCCTCCAGGGTACGCCGCACACTCGCCGGAAGACAGTGCCGGAGTACTTCCAATTGACAGAATACCCATCGGAACCTGTTTCACAATGTAAAAGAGCATAACGAACATAAATAGATTCACTTACATTCCATCGGCTCGCTCAGACAGTGTCTCGATCACAGAGTCCTTATCCTCTCTTCTCCACTTCTCATGATTGGTTCCGAATCAGAGTAAACAACCGACTTGACATACTCCACGATGTCTTTCTTCTGTCCACTTTCGTCATGGAGAGACGCTCGATGAGAGGCCAAAGGCACCAGGAAATCTCGAATGTCGAATTCTGGGCGGCTCGTGACACATATATGAAGATTTGGAAGCCGGAGCTCGACGAGTTCCTTCAGAAGCCGAAGGACCCGTTGGCGAGGCGATGGAATCCCAGAAGTGTTCAAACACTCATCGAGTGCATCAATGATAAGATAGATTGGAGGTTGATCTGGGAGTATGAGCATCTCTTTCAGGCATTGTGTCAAAAGGTCATCACTGGGCTGTCGCGCGCCCTTGTCGTGATCCAAATAAAGTCGTGATAGAATGTCGCAACAGGGACCCGAGCGAGCAGAAAGTTGCGTGAGAAGGGAATGGAGTAGATCGTGCCAATGTTGTTTTTTGGTGTCCCGGAAGTCGAAATAGAAATATCCCATCGATGCTCGTCCGGTCTTGCACATGGCTTCAATATCCTGGATAATCGAGGAACTGATTGACAACATCAGCGATTTTGGACAAGAATAGTCAAGGACACACGAACCAGAGAATACTCTTTCCAGATCCAGCTAAGAACATATGGGATCATTAGGTGGCGTTGGGCGTACAGTGAAGTGATAAAGATTCATACGTTTTCCATAGATCCAAAGAAGTGAACCAGTGGATTTCCATTCACGGAATAGACTGCCTTGAAAAAACCACGCTGCCGTTCCCTCGTGGTGAGCACCGCACGCGATGTTATGATTCGTGGACGGATCTGGAGGGGAGAGCCATTTGCGGAGGTCCTGCCGTAATTGATTATCTGCGAGGATGCTCGAGCCTGTACATCCCAGAATCGACGCGGTTAGCGATTCAAAACCGTTTTATTTATCATCTGTCCATAACTGAGGGACGTGTGCGTACCATTAATGGCCTCCGCGACTTTGTCATCGACCGCCTTGACTCTCTCATCGACCCCGATCACCCTATTATCGACACTACGTGTGGCCTTGAGAACTTGTACAGTGGCCATCCGAGCCTCCTCGGTCGTGAGCTTGTCCAGCCTCTTCAATCCATCTTCAATGTCCGTCTTTCCTGCCAACTTCCTCAGATATTTTTCTGAAGACGATTCAGTCAACAGCAATGGGCTATTACAACAAGGATTCACTGATCCGCCCATGCTGTATCTCCTTCGTCGCAAGTGCGAGGATGGACAGGACCTCGACCATAATTTTGACGATCATGTCTGTCATCTCTGGGGTCGATGACACTTCCATATAGACCTCGAGACGTCGGAAGAAATTCTCGATTTGCTCAAAGATGTTGATGAGCGTGTCATAACTCGCACGCACATCTCTAGCTGCCTAAACCCATGCGTGTTACGACGGCCTGCGATGGTATCCAGAAAGGCACACACTGCAAGGAGGACGCAGGCTCCGACAGAAATTACTTTGGCAGGTGAGAATACCTGAAAGAAAAGTATGAGGCCACAGATCTTAGATGATGTCTGGAGGCATACAAGGCCAACACCTTCTCCGAGAGTCTCGGAGAAGGCATAAAGGACATTCACTGTTGGATCGAGCCACCTTGTCAACCTATCATCGCTCCTCCTGGACTGATCGAGATCCTGGACTTGCTGTTGGAGGACGGCGAGGATGGCAGTCGGAGATTCGCAGGACTGGAGTTGGGTGGCGAGTGGATGGGCAAGGAGATTCTTCTTTGTGTGTTTTTCGTACGTTTTCAGGGCGTTGTTGAATATGAGTTGGAAGTTGGGAGATGAGGCAACGGAAGGGCGGATATGAGACATGATGGTGGGAGCGAGCTTGTGAGTGCTGAAATGGAGCGTGAGCGAGCTCACAGGTGGTTAAGGGAAAATCGCTCACCCCTCACAGGACACGAGGCCACTGCCTAAGTCTGCCTTGCACACGGTCATTCACACATGGTGATAAGCGCGCAAGCCCAACGCAAGCCTCAAAGTTGGAGACACCTCCCCATAACTCCGGAGGGCCAATCGCAACAGATCGTTCACTGGCAACTGCAGACCCGGAGTCGAACTTGAACTTGAAAAGAGTGAGCGCAGCGCCATTTTCTTTATCACGGGCTACATTGTACATTGGGCATAGAGCAGACAAGGCTAGTGCCAAGAATCGGAGTGGTGCTACCGCGACTGATGAGTGTGATGGGTGAGAACATCCAAGACCACGAACACGGAGCAGAGCGGTCCTCAAATAAGCGTTTCTGGCACGCTCATCCTCATCCACTTTGGCCTGCACCACAAACATGCGGTACCCCCTGTTCTTCTCTTGCGTTCTCCGAACGGTAGCGGGTCATCCTATTCGATCATGAACGGGCCCCGACACGTTCAGTTTATGTATGAGACCGGAAGGAGATTGAGCAGCCAATGGATCCCCATTGATATTCAGTTCTTCATTCGACATGCTCAGCATGCTCAGCCTCTGGGCATTTTTTTCTCCTCAGTCTCCTTGTGGTCGGGGCTTCCACGACCCCGCTGGGAGACACAAGCCTGGCGAGTGGCGAAAGTTCTCCAAGCATTCGAGACGTTCAACGTAAGTTCACTCGTAACCTTGCCTCGCTGCCAACAGGTGCTCACAGATGACATACAGATATCTTCTGACATGCATATAACCTTTGACCCTATTGTTTTATTTGAGGTTACGTCCCCTCAGCCCAACGCAACGACAGTAAACGTCAGTGTGGGAGGTCAGCTTCCGCAAACGGTACCCAAGTATCCCCCTCGCCCCCTCTAGCTAACCAATACTCACTGGGCACGCAGTGGCGGTGGGACAACCACAGTTCTCCTTACGCTGCGACGGGCGGTTCCGACTTGCATCCTGGACCATTCGTCGTCGCGGCTGTCGAACCTCGACGCGCCGACACCACAATCGCAGAACTTCACGCAGGTCCAACAACTTCCTTGGCGGTGGCTTCCAGCTCGGCGCATGGTCTAGGACATTTCGGCACTCGCGAACATCACGCCCGCGAGCACCGAGGTTCTTCAGCCGCAGCCACCGCAAGGCTCCGCTCCGCACTGGTGCGTCGCGTTGTTCCAATTCCCAGCGGAACCTCAGGGGGCGCCAATCGAGTATGATATATAATTACCCAGATACATCGCCCTCGCCTTCAATGAGCAGCGGAGTTATCCAAACCAGACCCTTGTCAATTCGTCCACGTTGCCTATACAGCCATGCACGTATCGGGTTCCCATTGGAGGAATGCAATGTCGAAATCAATGTCCTCTGGCGCGCCATACAAGATGCGATGAACTTCGCCATGTAGGATCTCTATATTGCGCTTATTTTCGCTTTAGTGGCCCATCTGCAGTGTGGCGCGCTGTACAGCAGTCTTGGTTAAAGATAAGACGGGCAGCGTCAGGTAAGTCACGTGGCCAGCAAGCCGAGGCCAAATTGTCCAAACTCCCTGTAGCTCAGGGCGTGGCGAATGTCTTCATCATGATTTTATAGTATGCCTCAGCTCAGAGGGTGGTGGGAAGCCGACTGCAAGGAGTAAAACTGGAAGAATGATCATGTGTTGTACGGGCAATGACTATGTGATCTTCTTCAATTAGTCACGGTAGTACTTCGCCCTAAATACTTAAGTTGCTCAACGGCTGTCTCTCATGCCCCATCTGGATATTCTCGGGATTGGCTTTCACTTCCGGTGCCCAGTTCCCAGCCAGGATGTTGGGAGGCAGCTGTTGGATACGCCGATCATGGCCCACGCCACATTCCCCAATCTTTGCTGGTTTGGGTTCATGGGTGTTAGCGCTTACATGGAAGCGCTTCTTCCACGAATGACCTCCACTCTGCTCGAGAAGGTTCAAATCGTGTTCTTTAACCAACTCACGTTTTCGATCCCATGCCTACTTCACTTTATGGCCACAACTGAGATTCTTGGGTTTGATGAGGCGAGGTTCAGGTTTTTTTTTTTTTTTTTTTTGAAAATTTTTATTTTGTGTGGCGACCCGCAAGGCAGGATAACCACAGTAACTACAAGGGTCACAGGATACATAGAGAAGTGAGTATAAGTAGGCGAGGTTCAGGTTCTATGACAAGAGAGTTGTCATGGGAGCATACAGTATCCCCCTGACGTGTCTACGAGGCATGCCTTCTAAATGGTTGTTGTCTGCAGCCACCTCGACTAGCAGGTATCCATCAAGGCACAAATTTTCGATGTCCCCAGCCCAGTATTCTCTGCGGTGGAGCGTCTCACTTTTGCATATAAAGAACATAGTCAATCATCAGACGGAGGCGCACAATGAGGTTGATCGCACACAATGGCGCAAACTCCTCGGATCGTTTTGTAATGTGAAGACTCTCCGTGTGCAGGGTGGCCTCGTCAAGGAGCTGTCTCGTTCCCTAAAACTAGACGATGGAGAATCACCCGTGGAACTGTTATCCGAGCTGATTGAGCCCTCATACTTTCCAGACGGCGATACGGGCGATGTATTTGTCTCATTCATCCATGCCCGCCAGAGCGAGGGCCGCCCTGTCGCCCTGGCCTGTCGTTGAACGTTAAACGTGTCTCGTTCAGCGATAGCTATAACCCATAGTGCGCAGCGATTGAGCTCGATGCTATTCCACTGGCCAATACTTGGAACATCCTTCCCTGTCTGTCCGATCTGCCACACTATTCATTTATCGTCAAAACTATGGTCCACGCTATGCCAGCTTTCATCCCGCCACAAGGATGGCAACTTCATGTATGTATGCTAGGCTGCGTCATCGTGTACCTTTCATCTGGATCTCACCGATCTCACCTGTCGAACAGCAGCTGACCTATACGATTATTATATCACGTATGTGTATACATTTGTTACCTTCACCGCGGGTACTCGTGTGCCGCTTCTGTCCGTTGTGGGCTGATAACTGCACCTGGTATATTCGCAATCGCAAGTATAATTCCATCACTGCGATGTTATTGGTATCATGGACGTCGGGATGACGGTGAAACGGTGGTACGCCACACTGGTACCGAATTCTGTACAAGACGTACCTGATTTGGTGATGTATTGTTTTGTGTGGTCGCTGCCATTGCATCAGAAAAATACATAATTCTTTTTGAACTTTATAAAGTCTTTATAAAGTCAAAAAAGGTAAAAAGTCGAAAGTTATTTAGACCGACCCCATTCCCAGAAAAGACGTGATTCAAAAGTCTATATGAAGCCAAGAAAGTTGTTTTACAAACTTTTGATTCAGCGAGGCGTATACTGCCTTCTCTGTGTCGGGATTCCCGGCATTGCCGACCCGGAAACAACCGGGCGCTCGGTGATCCGCCCACAATGAAATGCACGGCGGATATGTGAAGGACACGGACGCGAGTCCGAATGGCACGCTCCACGACTGTGCGGAACACAGGAGTATATTCTAGGGGGAGTTGGGACCACAACTGTATAAAAACCCAGTAGAATACCACCGGAATAGTAGCAAGGGACAACGCGTCCCACTTCCCTATCACACACATTTCCCTACACTTTGTGCTCACCATGGACTCGACTACCACCGCTGTCGTCCCATACGCTGTCTCGGACTACGAGAAGATCACCTACTACCACGGTATCTCTCTCGACCCCCCTGACCTCCTCTACCGCTCCGACCTCCAAACCAATCCCTTCCCTGTTCCCAAGGGTAGACACTCTCCCACCCCTACCAAGATCGTCTATGGAGTGTTCAACACGCGGCTGAACGAGGTTTGGGACGATGTCGCTCCCCAGATCTGCAAGATCTTGAAAGCTCGAGGTATACGCTATTCAGCCGTCAAGGCAGCTCGATTCCTCACCCACGGCGAGGACGGGGGGGGTAGTATCGGTCCCATCGTCATCTGGATCGCGACCCATCCCAATACCACCACCGCAGAGAATGCGTACGACGTCTCGCCAGATATTCTCAGTCTTCTCGCGACCCATGGAGTCGAGGGAGCCGTGATAGAGTGGTACGAGGGCGCCGTGGAGAGGCTGTCAGGTCTACCCGTTCTGCGCGTCACCCTCGACACCGACCCCACCTACTACCTCCGTCGCATCCTGACTGCTGCGCTCGGCATGCCTATCACTATCGAGGAGAGGGAGGCCGACGATGTTCAGGGGAGCGTCGGGTTCTTCTTCCACGAGAACAAGACCAGGCGCGGCGAACCTAGCGCCAGGGTCTTCGGCGTTAGCAACTGCCACGTGCTTCGCGAGGAGACCACCATCGACTACGAGTTCAAGGGTGCTGGCGCGCCTCCCCAGCTCGTTCGTGTCGCCGGAAGCCGTCGTTTCCAGCGCGGTGTCAACGAGATCAGGGCCCGCATTGGTCGCCTCGGATCTGACGCCGAACTCTTGGCGACGGAGATTGCCGAGTTGGAGCTGCAGGTGGCGAGTGACGATCCGGACGAGGTGGCCGAGGCCGAGGCGGCCGTGGCGGTCAAGCAGACTAGGTTGACCCAAGTCAAGGAGGATATCGGCGCACTGGAGGCCTTCTACAAGGAACTCAGCGCCCAGTGGAGCGACATTGGGCGCCGAAACATAGGCCACGTCGATTGGGCTCACAAGATCTCCGTCGACGTCGAGGGTGACCGCTACACCATGGACGTTGGTACCTTCGAGCTTGACGAGGCGAGGTTCAAGCCCAATTTCAAGGGGAATGTTGTCGACCTGGGTGCGTTTTGCCTCATCTTTCTCATGATTACCTCGTCTGATAACAACGACTTTAGGAGCCAAGTATTCTTCCGGGGATCTCGCCGACATGTTCTACCCTCTCAATAACAGTAGGACGGTCTTCAAGTTCCCCCTCAATCGCCAGCTCAGGATCACCGGTTGGGTCACGCGCGAGCACCTGGCCAATTCCGACTGTTTCGACAGCAACGGTGAGCCCTGCCTCATCGTCATGAAGGACGGAAACACGACCGACCTTACGGTGGGACGCTACGCGGGCCTGGAGGCCTACCTTTGCGATGAGCTTGGCGAAGAGTCAAGGGAACTTGCCATTTACAACTACAATAAGCAGTCTGGCGATTTCTCCGCCGAGGGCGACTCGGGCTCGCTCATCTTCGATGGCATGGGTAATATGGTCGGCATTCTCCACTCTGGCATGCCCAAAGGCAGGAGCAGCCATGTCACCTACGCTACGCCCGCCTGGTGGGTTGTCCAGAAGATCAAAGCCAAGTATCCGCACGCCGACTTCTTCCGCACCAAGTGGTGAACTTGAGGACAAGATCATTGGCTTCTCGGCGCTCGACTCTTTATTGGTAAGTTATTTTTTTCTGCCTCGTCCTTTCGTACACATAGCCGACGACGTCGAAGCCTGTGCATTGCCGAGCTGTTCCACGCGCCTTCTTTCTGCGTTGTGTACAATACAGTACTGTACTAGTATTGAGACTCAGCCTGGAAGTAAACTGTCGAGTGGGTTTCACTGCATTTTGTCTCCTCAATCCCAATGCCTCCTGAGAGAGAACACATCCCCAGGCGACACAGTACACTGTACACGTGTGAGCGATCTAAAGACGGGGTGAATTCGGAAATAACGCGACCGTGCTGACTGCTTAAATGGATACTGTAGGTGCCACAGTCAACTCTTTCGGGTCGTGCAAAGGGCCTCCGCAAGTGTCACAAAGATGGTGCAGTCAAGCAGCAGTTACTAACCCCTGAACAAGAGAACACATTGGCTCAATGGGTAATACCCCAGGGAGAAAAGGGCCTGCCATCAACAACAGAAGGTTTATGCGTTCACGCAGCTCTGATCTCAGGCTGTGGCTGTGAGGAATGACCGGAGCCCCCAAGGGGCTCGCATCAGGAAAAAAAGTTTGCTATATAGTTGTGTGCCAAGCTATATACGCTATGAGAGCCTATAGTGCGATTCCTGCTTGCTATATAGCGCTCTAGAGTCTACAGTCCTTTCTTGATATCTATATAGTACTATATACATAATTGAATCTACTACATCGTCTATGAAGTAAACCCCATGACTACATAAGCTATGGACTCTTACATATGCGAGAATGGTGGGCCTCCGGGTCGTTTGGCCCCGCAGCGGGGGTGGATCGCAGACGTCGAGGAGGTTCTTGCCTCGAGGCCCTCAACGAAAGCGAGTCCGGGGCCAGGCAACTTTCCACGTTCGCAACCCCTCCCATTTTTTCTGACGCGTGTTTGAAGGACCCAGTGGTTTGGGGCGCGATTCCGAGTCCGAGGGTGAGGTGGCTGAAACGCCGCAACTACGCACGGTCGAAGTCATGTGCAAGGCCAACTGGCCCGCACAAAGACAACCGACCGAGGCGGAGCAGGCCCTTCTGGAGAGCGCCTCCACCCGTGATCTCAAGGGGGAGCCTGCTGCAGTGGCAGTGGCTGGTTCTGACACTCGTGATTATGGTTGGGGCGCGTGCACGGGCAGATGTCGGTGCTCTCGGCTCAGTCGGCTGATGCGGACACGAGGTGCGTCAAGATTGAGGCGTATTCAGTGCACATGGGGCACTGTGAGGAGGGCAAGGAGGAGGAGGAGGAGGAAGAGGAGGAGGGTGTTGAGGGCAGCATGCTGTCGTGCGTACCTGCACCGCCGCTCCTTGGGAGGAGACTGCCGCATTGCCAAGAGGGCACGGGGTCAGAATCGAGGGCAGCTAAGGTGCTGCAACCCCACACGTCGCACGGTCGAGGCAATGTACAAGGTCAATTGGCCTGCACAAATGCGACCGACCGAAGCGGTGCGGTGCGGGAAACCCTGGAGAGGGCCATGGTGTTGAGGGAGAGCCTTTGGGAGAAGGCCATTGAGGCGCTGGAGGGGCCTGGGGTCACCAAAATCGAGGGCGCGGGCAATGTTGCTGCGCACCACAATGGCGACCGGCCCATATACTGCATCATCACGAAAAGGGTCAAAAGTAGGTAGCTTAGGTAATAATATCCATGTGATGGGGGCCCTTAGCTCATCGTCACCAATTCCGATGGTCATATACAATGTGACCCAATTTGGGGAGAGATTGTAGGGCAATCACCTATCTGTGTTGAGTTGGTAATGTACCACCTGCCCATGCAACACAATTCCCATATTGGCAATGATCTTGGGAAGGAATAGCAGAACTGCATCATGAGCAAAGGGGGTGGCCTCCTTATTGCATGGAGTCCCCAGATCAGTGAGGGCTGGAAAGGCCTTGCAAGAACATAACATATGACATCACATGTTATTTTGGAACAGAAAGTCAGCTTAGGATGTAATAAGATTCTTCAACATTGACTGATCTGCTCCTCACATCTCCTTTAGGGCTGTGCACCGTAACCGTACATTACGGCTGTACAGCCGTAATTGTACAGGTCCCGTACCGTACCGTCAGCCCGAATTTCTGCAGGTCAACGGCCGTACGTGATACGGCCATATACCGTATTCAGCCGTTGCACGACGGGTGGAAACGGCCGTCAACGGCATGTACGGTTCGGGTCTTCGGCGTTCGGAGCACCAGCCATGTCTTCAGCACGCACTGGCCACTTGCCCACCGTGACCGCCACTATCCTTCTCCTTTCCTCGTCTTTCCCTCTTCGGGCCAACCTGTTGCAAGATCACGCTGACACTTCGCCGCGCACACATCAACCCGCAGCGACTACCCGCGCGATACTTCAGCGCTTCAGCTCCCGTGCACACTCAATCGCCCAGCATTCAGAGAGGTGCAACGCGAGGCTATACTTGCCGTGGAGCCCAACCTCGGGCAGGTGCCCTTCGAATACATTCGGAAAGGCCTTCACACACGGGGAGATGAGTACGTCCGACCTAATCTATACCATCTTTCGAGCAATCGTGACTGATTCCCCGCTTTTTTTCCCTTTTTTTTTTGGTCTCCCCCGCCCTTTTTTTTGGCCCCCGCAGACTTATGGTGTCAGTCTCCGCAGCGGTGGTACCCAAGCAGCTCCCGCGCTCTCGCGTCCCAGGAGCCTTCGACGTGGCCCCCATCCGTGGCGCCACGCCCGTGACACACATCCTAGTTGTCAATCGAGCCCGTCCTCGAAACACCCCGCCCCAGACATCGTCTTCCTCGTCCAGACACATTGCGCACACATCCCCCGCATCCCCGTCTCGTGCCCGCAGATGTGCTCCAACGGCATGCTCGCCGTCCCCGTCATGCCCCTCGTCGTGCCCCACGCGGAGGCCTTCGCACCGCTCCACGCCTTCCTCGCTGTGCACCGGCTGGACCGGCTCATAAGCGCACTCCTTCCCGTCCCACCCTCCATACTCGCCAGCGCCCGCCCGGGGACCAGCGCTCCCGCCGGCCCCTTTGCCCACATCTTCGCACCCCAGGTCGCCACCTACCTCGCAGCGAGCGCCAGCGGCGAGAAAATGAGCGCCCTCATGGCGCTCACCCGCACCGTCAGCGCCATCTGGCGCAACGCGTGTGCGCTGGGCATCTTTGACCGGGACCTTTGGGCCGCACTCGACTTTTCGTGGGAGGTCATCCTCGGCGCGATGAACATGGTCGCCACCGGCGCCGTCTAGAAAGAAAATCAAAATCAACCAATCCCTTTACAACAGCCGGTAAAAGAGTCTGCCGCGCCCCCCGCCTTCGAAGCTTAGACTGGATGCCCGCCTACCGCCAGAGTGGCACACCGGGCATGCCAGCGTGGCACAGGCCGAAGCCACAAGGGACACGGACCCGCACAGGAGTCCTCTCTCTCCGAAACTATCGCCCGCACCGCCAAGGGGAAGTCGCCCGCGATGAAGAAACGCGTGCTCTTGGGCACAGGGGTATCCACAAAGTCGTGCCGCAGCCCAAGAAAGGCCACAGGGAAGGAAGCCACAACAAGCGCAAAACGCGCCCTACTGCGCAGCCAGTGCGCAGCCTCACAAATTCACTGCTGCTCCTCCGGTCGTCGCCTCTGCCCCCGCGGTGTCCTCGGCGGCGTCAGCTTCTGCGGCTGCCGCTGCGAGACGAAGGCGGCGCCGGGCTTCGCGCTCTGCTCGCTTTTGCTGTATCGTGGCCGTTTCTGCGTCGTTGGGTACTGCCGCCGCCACTCTGTCCTCGCCTTTGCGCTGGTCGAGGCGCGAGCTGGTGGGCGATGTCCTGTTGGCGGGACGTGTCCCACGCTTCGAGCTGTGCGGGTGTGGGGGCGTGGTGCGCGGAGGGGTCGTGCACGATCGTCGCGAGCTCTGTGAGGATATGTGCGGGCGGGAGATGGGTCGAGATTGGGCCGATGCGATGCGGGGGCAAAGGTCGACGACTTACGCTTTTCGACGAAGAGAACGAGCTCCTCGGGCATCAGGACGAGGGGCAGACCGAGGAACACGTTCTGCTCCGAGAGACGCGGGAGCGTGCCGGAGAGCACGCCGCAGATGCGGCGGAGAGTCGCGACGTCTGCCGTCGCTACAGAACCATGGCATGAACCTTGCTGTTGCCACCCAACGTATTCCAGAAGCCCATCCAGAAGCCCACTGCAAGGCCAAAGAAAGGGACATGCGGCCACTATCAAAATATCAAGGCTTTTCAGAAACATGGGCCATACATGCTAACATGCACCAGTTTCAGGCCACATCACCACTGCTACGGTCGGATTTACCATGGGTGACGTCGATTGTGAGAGGGCGCCTTGACGGGGGTGGCGGACGGCGGAAAGCAGGGCCAGATGTAAATGTGCCCACGATAATGAGAGGGTCGAAAAGTCACGAATGTATATGAAACGTGGCCTCGGAGCGATGTTCGGGCTTCCTGCCTCATTGGAGCCTACAGTACTCTCGCGATCGAAATCGAATCGAAGATTGCCTGGGCAGTTTGTAACTTTGTATGCTGAGTTTGGGTACTAGATTGCTCGGACGATGGGGTTGCGCAGACTCGGAGTGGACTGGGGCGGTGTAACTGAGGGGCCGAGCCAAATATGTCCATACGACTACTGTTTTCGTTACCCCAACGGATTTTGGCGCGCGGTAGTTTCAGCACAACACCGAAGACCTTTTTTCTTTATCTAGTCCACTGCCCTCTCCTCTCGTTCTCGTTCTCATTCTCTCTCATTCTCGCCTCTCGCCCTCCGCCTTCTGTCTATCGTCCACCGCCCACCATCTCCCTCCTTCTCTGGTCTTCCCGTCCCACGCTCACCACCGTCCACCTCTCACTTCGCTCCGCTTGTTCTCGTCCTCGTCCGCTGCCACCGGTCTTCTGTTTATCGCTTGCCACCGGTCTTCCTTTCTCCACCCGACGTTCCCCTTTCTCCTCTTGTTGCCTGTACTACGTGCCCACTGCACTGTATGCGCACTGTCGGCGACCCTTTCAGATATCTCGTTGTAGACCCACCCTGACTTGCTTCTTGTCTCCACCACACACACACCCTCATTCCCTCCAAGTCATCGCTTCCTCCCCTTGGGATGATTTCTACTCACACTTGCACCCATCTCGCCAGTCAAACTCTTAAGGCCAAGCACGACATACACATTGTATGTTATTCACTTATATTCCTCGCTGTCCTTTACTGACTCTATTTTTCTATTGAACATGGTGGTCCCGATGCGTCACCCACTGACGGACCTTCCATTTTTGAGGATGGCCAGCGCTCAGTGGCTCATGCCTGCCTCATTCATATGAAGACACTCTCGCTGATGGCCGTCGGGGCGCGGTGCAAGGGCGAGCTCGAGCACTGGAGTCGTGTGCGTGCGCAGTGGGCCTGCGCTGCGATGGCACACGTTGTGGGGGGCCAAGCACGACTCCCGGCCGGCCCAGTCGTCCCCCACCACCACCGGCTCCGACGTCGACTCCAAATTCGATGCCAAGACAGTGTCGGACGACATAAGGTACAGGTGCTCATGGCCTTACTAGGCTCAAGCCTTTGCGTAGATGTAAACCTGATGGGACATGAGGTTGTTGGAATGCCAGACGCGCATTGCGTACCGCGTGTGAGTAGCTCATACGCAGGAATACGAACATACTATAAATTACTACAAATACCAAACTACTCGTACGATACGATCGACTACAGGGCTTCGCATGTGATACCTGTAGATACTTTTTCTGTCTTTTGGCACGCATCTTGAGATGCTTAAAAGCGCCAGCATCGACGCTCGTAGACCTCAGTCTTTCTCCTTCACAGACTGAGACGCGCTGCGCGCTATAAGTCTTCCTACAGATTATGAGACCTGAGTTCTAATACTCATACACATCCTCATCGCCACCCTCATCGTCATACAACAGAGCAACTCGCGACATCTTGCCATCGTTATGGATCCCAACGCACCGCCCGCAGGCGGTAACGCTCCAAACGCTCCTAACGCTGGAGCCGCGGGTCCAGCCCCGGGCCCAGCGCCCGGACCGCACAAAGGTCACGTACAGTTCAACTCCGTCATCTACCTCGACGAAGATGGGAGCAATTACAATAGCTGGAAGCTCAGGCTACAGTGGGTCTTGCGAAACAGAAGCAGCTGGGATATCGTGACCGGCACATTAGTAAAGCCGGACGCGAACGCCGATCAGGCGGGGCACAACACTTGGGTCCAGAAGGACGAGGAGGCTTTTTGCCACATCCTCATGTCCCTCAAAGATGAGTCAACGCATTACGTCGAAAAGGCAACCTCTTCAAAGGAAGCCTGGGACGCTCTGTCCGCCAGGTATAACAGCCGCGGCGAGGAGCGTATCGTCGAACTCATCACCCAGATCTTCCGGGGTACTTTCTCCGAGTCAGAACCCCTGGAACCCCAGATCAAGGCGATCACCCGAGCCTCACGTTCACTCGAGGAGTTTGGCACCGTCTTCAACGACGCCACTCTCGCAGTCGCCATCATCACTTCCCTCCCTCCTTCTCTTGCTACCCTCAAGATCATCCTTTCTCAGACTCCCACCACTCAGCTCACTCCGGCCTACATCACTGAAAAGGTGCGGCTGGACGAGCGACGTCGTATCAACGAGTCCGGCGAAACGCACACTGCGTTCTTCGCCAAAGTCGGGAAAAAGGGTAACGCGAGAGACGACGGTCAGAAGCGATGCAACTATTGCAGGTACTTCGGACACATGAAAGCCGACTGCCGCAAGTTGAAGCGCGACCAAGAGAAGAAGGCAAAGGACGGTAACGCATCTAAACCCTCCAGATCCACCCCCGCTTCCACCGCTAAAATCGCCGTCGTTGACTCCGACGCGGACAGCGACCCAGGCGGGGCAACTCTCTTCATGGCGTCCACCCTCTCTCTCCCTCCCCTTTCCCCACTGCCTCCGGTCGAACACGTTCGAGCGAATATGGCTCACGCCGACCTCAAAGCCCAACCGGACTATCAGCGGCTCTGGATCATTGATTCGGGTGCTTCTCGGACCATGTGCTCTAATCGCGATTGGTTCCAGCAGTTCACCCCGCTGCAACGTCCTATCGAGGTAACGTTGGGAGATAACAGTTCCATCCCTAGTACGGGAGTGGGCCGCATCGCCGTCACCATGCGCGCTGACGGCCGTGAACACCACGCAGTGCTCCGAGACGTCTTATACGTCCCGGACTTACACGGCAACCTCCTATCCATCGCACACCTCACTAGTCGTGGAGCTGATATCCGCTTCGTCGACAGCGATTGCCTTATCCGAGATAAGAAGGCTGGCCACCTTCTATGCGGCGGCACTCGCCGAGGAGCAAACCTATATATTATGGATATGGACGCCGGACGCCCTGCTGTCGCCCACATTGCCAGAGTGGCAAACTTCCCTGCTGAAGGCGACGACTCCCCTCACACCTTCGCGTTGGCTTCCTTCTCCTCTGGGGCTAAGGCGGACCTACACACCTGGCACCGTCGGCTAGGTCACCTCCACGAGGACGCGGTCCTCCGCATGCTCAAACGCGGCCTCGTTCGCGGGATGGATTTCTCCGGGGCGTTCACTTCATCGACCCCCTGCGAGCCCTGTCTCAAGGGTAAGCAAACACGATCCGACATCCCCAAACAGGCTGCTACGCGCGCGGATACCGTCCTCGGGCGCATCCACTCTGACGTCTGTGGGCCTCTGCCTACACAGTCACACTCCGGTTTCAGGTACTTCGCAACGTTCACCGACGACAGCTCACGCAAAGTTTCCGTGGTTGGTATGCGCGAAAAGTCAGACCTCGCGCGCCACCTCAAAGCGTTCGTCGCTCGGGCAGAACTCGAAACCGGACAGAAGGTGCGCATACTCCGTTCAGATGGAGGGGGCGAGTACATCGGGAAACAAGTCAGCCAGTTCCTCGTCGATAAAGGTATTCAGCATGAGGTCACAACGCCGGACACACCACAGCAGAACGGCGTGGCCGAGCGTATGAATCGGACGCTACTTGATAAAGTCCGAGCTATCCTCACTGATGCTAACCTTCCCGACTCTTACTGGTTCGACGCTCTCGAACACTCCGCTCTACTCCGCAATCTCTCCCCTACGCGCGCCCTCACAGACAAAACCCCGGAAGAGGCTTGGAGCGGTTCCAAGCCCGACGTCTCGTCACTCCGGGTATTCGGGGCTCGGGCATTCGTACACATACCGGAGAAGCACCGCAACAAGCTGGGTGCTAAGTCCCTGGTGTGCACTTTTCTCGGGTACGCTCCGAACCGGAAGGCATACCGTCTGGTCCACCGGGCGACTGGTCGTTTCCTGGTCTCGCGCGACGTCATATTCGACGAGGGGGGCACAATCGCTCGCTACGAGCGCGTTGTCTTCGAACACGACAGCGCGGACGTTCCCGGGTCAACTCCTCTTCCTTCACTATCTCTAACTCCACCATCGAACGTCCAAGCACCCATTCCTGCCGCCGTTCAGATTCCTGTCCAAGCTCCACCTCCTCGACCTACAGTAGAGGACGTCTTCGACGACGACACTCCACTCACCCCACTCTCACCTTCTCCACCTCCTCCTGACTCCATAGCAGCTTCTCGCCCACGACGCAATATAAGACCTCCTGCACGCTACAGTGCGACGGAGCATGCTAACGTGGCACAAGTCGCCAACAAGTCGGAACCCCGCACCTACGCCGAAGCCATGGCCCGTCCAGACGCGGCTCAATGGGAGGCAGCGTGCGAGGATGAGATTCGATCTTTTCAGCGTCTAGGTGTATACGAAGTCGTACCAAGACCGACGGATCGGAAGGTAGTAGGAAGTAAGTGGGTTTTCAAAGTCAAAACGGGGTCGGACGGACAGATCATCAAACACAAGGCGAGGATAGTTGCACGCGGCTTCACGCAAGTCGAAGGGATCGATTACGACGAAACCTTCGCGCCGGTGGCCAAGCTATCGTCACTCCGGACACTGCTCGCGTTCGCCGCTGAGCACAATCTGGAAGTCCATCAAATGGACGTCAAATCAGCCTACCTCAACGCACCTCTCAAGGAAGAAATCTACATGGAGGCGCCCCCTGGTCTAGAAGTTCCTGAAGGCATGGTATTACGCCTGATGAAGGCGGTCTACGGGACTAAACAGGGCGGACGCGTCTGGTACGAGGACATCCGGGCGACTCTCGAGTCGATGGGGTACACGCGCCTTGAGTCCGACCACGCTGTTTTCATACGCGTTGTGGACGGCGCAATTTCTATCATTTCACTCTATGTTGACGACGTTACTATGTTATGCAAGAGTCTCAAGACCATCAACCAAGACAAAGAATCACTCAAAAGGTCTTATCAAATGACCGATCTTGGTGAGATCTCTTGGATCCTCGGCATAGAAGTTACGCGCGACAGGGACACTGGCACCATTGCTATGTCGCAAGAACGTTTTATCGAGGAGATCCTCGATCGCTTCAAGAAGTCCCAAGTCAAGCCGATCGCCACTCCCGCTCTCGCTAACGAGCACCTCACAAAGCTCGACGCCCCGGAGATCGACGCGAAGGCTTTCCAAAGCGCCGTCGGAGCACTTATGTATCCGATGCTGGGCACACGCCCAGATCTCGCATACGCAGTTGGAGCCCTAGGGCGACATACTGCTAACCCAGGTCCGGAACATCAACGCGCGCTCGATCGCGTATTCAAATATCTTCGAGCGACGAGTAAGCACAAACTCGTTTATCAGCGCGGCTTACAGGACGGAAACGTCTTGCATGGTTTCGTTGACGCGGACTGGGCGAGCGACACAAACGACCGCAAGTCGACGTCAGGATACGTCTTCAAGCTGGCTGGGGGTGCGGTGAGTTGGAGCTCGAAGAAGCAAACTTCGGTTGCATTGTCAAGCACCGAAGCAGAGTATATTGCAGCGGCGCACGCGGCGAAAGAGGCCGCCTGGCTCAGGCGATTGTTGTTCGAACTCGGTCAACCGGTATTGTCCCCTACTCTCCTTCACATCGACAACCAATCCGCCATCGCTATCACACGAAACCCGGAGTTCCATCACCGCACAAAGCACATCGAGGTGCGATATCATTTCCTTCGTCATCAGTACACGCAAGGCGAAGTCGACCTCGTATACACTCCCACTGGCGAGCAAGTCGCGGACGCGCTGACGAAAGGACTCAGCCGCGAGAAGCACGAGAACTTCCGCGAGGAGATGGGAGTACGCAACTTGGCCTGAGGGGGCGTGTTGGAATGCCAGACGCGCATTGCGTACCGCGTGTGAGTAGCTCATACGCAGGAATACGAACATACTATAAATTACTACAAATACCAAACTACTCGTACGATACGATCGACTACAGGGCTTCGCATGTGATACCTGTAGATACTTTTTCTGTCTTTTGGCACGCATCTTGAGATGCTTAAAAGCGCCAGCATCGACGCTCGTAGACCTCAGTCTTTCTCCTTCACAGACTGAGACGCGCTGCGCGCTATAAGTCTTCCTACAGAGGTATGTGCTTCATGTTCATGCTGACTGAGCACATGGGCTGACAGTACCAACTGCCAGGATTGATGCCATGGATGCTCCGCTATTATGTGCCCCTGCAGGCCCTGCTCTAACACCCCCTCCCATGATCTGTTACTCCTTTGTGTTTGTATGTACTTGTAGGCCCACATAAGTCATTTGCCCTGTATTGTAGATAGTATGAATAAAGTGTTTTGCATTGAAATTGGGTAGAAAGTGTGCAATAAGAACACCAGAATGGTGATGAACTTGGATATGTACAGCCAAAAAGGTAATTATCAGCCAACAATCTTGCCTGATTTACACCAGAAAGTCCAAAATTAGCACTGATTTTGGGCTAATTGGTGATATCCTTACATGTCTTTTGAATCAGTGCACAATATTGATGACTATCTGATAAGCATATGTCTGATATGAAAAAATATGACAAGAAACAAGCAAATTCATCTATTAGGATACTTTCTTGCCAGACCAATGCATAGATTCCCCACATAGCCAACAATACTGCAGTACATTGGCTAATAAACATGATCTGGCAGTAGAGGCAGTCCTTGTATAGTATGACCCCCTCATTTCAGGATTTACCCCCAGTGAAAAGTCGACCGAGCTGAATCAAGCAGATTCGAGCCAGATAGGACCAGTCGAGCCAAATTGAGGTCGGTCGAATACAAACATTCAAAGCGTTCAAAGACCAACTTCAATCAACCATGTCAACGATGGACGTCGATGGACTTGGTCGACTTTTCGTAATTTACTTTGATCTTTGTCTTCTAAGTCAACCAACCTATTTTCCTTTGCATCCATCTTTTTCCAGTGCATCCATCTTCTCATGCTACTATATGCGAGGACCCCAATATCAGCCGGTCAAAATTTCTAGATACCAAGCCTGCTAGTGCCCTCAAGTGTTCGCGTTCGCCATCCGCCAAATGTGACTCCCTGAAAAAAGCTGAAGATGCCCTTCTTCCTCTCTCAAAGCCACAGCACCGTGGCATCAGTCCATGTAAGTGAGACTTGTATGTATGCAACGTGCGCTCGCGTTTCCCATCTCGGCAGCTTGTCTCTTGCCTTGCCTCCGGCCCTCTCACCTTGTTCCCCTCTTGTTCGCCTCCCTCGTCCCTTGGTTTCTGCTCTTGGTTCGCTGCTCTCCTCTTGTTCTCGTTCGCATTCCTGCTCTCATCCTCGCCCACCACCTGCCGCCCTCCGCCTACCGCTCACTGCCACCACCCGTCTTCCTGTCTACCCGATATTCCCACCTCCCGCCTCCCTCTTCCCGCTCTCCACCTCTCGCCTTGGTTTCTCATCTCGTGTCTCGCCGCCACATGCCCCGTTTCCCTCTTCTCATCAGTCTCGGAATTCATCGACAAGTTCATCGATGCCGGTCAAACCCTTTAGGCCAAGCACAACGTTCATGTAGTGTGTTATTCAACTTGTTTTCATGTCTTTCCTTCATTTACTCTATTTTGCTATCAAACATAGTAGTCCCGATGCGTCGCCCATTGATGGACCCACTTTTGAGGATGGCTGGCGCTCACGTCCACCTCGCTTGGGCCGGAGAATGTGCTCTGGCTGACGGCCTTCGGACCACAGTGCAAGGGCAAGCTTGACTCAAGCTGTGCATGTGCAGAGTAGGCCTACGCCACGATGGTACGCATTATGGAGGAGGCGTGAGCAGCACGCGGGGCAGGAAAGGTGCGTGTGTACACACTGCCCTGTCTCCTTGTCTCCCTGAGTCCCTGTCCCCTTGCCTGCTCAGGATGTACATGCGCATGCCCACCCCAACATCGCATCGTAGTACCAGCACCGCTGGAAGAGCCTGGCCGTTCTTCATACCCCGTGCGTGGGGTTACACACAAAATCTAGTATCACACAGATAGCCTCCTACGGTCTTCTCCCGAGTTGCCGTTCCTTGTTCCCTCGGCCGACGTGATCACCGACATGACCAGCCAGCCAACCCTGCGTGAGCAGCCTAACGTCAAATTTGCTTCAGCCTAAGGACGACTACCATCGGGAGCATCTGATTTTGGTGCACACGGTTGCGCCCACCGCCCCCCCATCACTAAGCCGTGGTCAGATTCAGGAATGGCTCGACATCGGAATTGAGGTGACGTCCCAATAGTGCTTCGACAGATTAGTTTCTGAAACGTTCCATAGCAGTTAGGGACCGGGGAACGCGAGAGCACGAGAGCAGAGGGAGGGAAAATGGGGAATAGTAATATTAATATTAATTTAGTAACAGTAATCGAGCCAAATTGAAACTCCTGTTTTTCAGCATCAAAATGGCTTGATTTGGCTGGATAACTGTCCAGAATATTGAGCGAGTTCGAGCAGAATCAAGCCATTTATGGTGGGGCCGTTTTCGCTCGCTTTCGCTTGATCTGGCTCGATCGACTTTTCACTGGGATTTACCCCTGATTGGTCATGCTTTGTAAGCGAGGTGGTCCTTGCAAAGATAAACCCTACTTTTAGCAGGTTTCGAGATGATTGAGTTAGTCCAGAGGTATCAGAGCCAGGGGTGACCACTCACCTTCACACCCACCATCCCAGGCCACCAGCACAGTTGGCAATGTTTTGGGCCACGGAAAGTCAGGGATTTGTAACCTTAGTACTACAAGGCGCAGAACTGACGCAGCGCACAGAACCCGTGGATGACGCGATGACACGTCAACAAACACAAATGTCATGTGACACGTTCAAGTTGAAAATTTTATAAAGTCCGTTGATTCAACGAACATTGAATGTCAACCGCTTGTTCTTACTCTCCCACTTCCTCACGTCTCACATTTCCCTATCCCTGGTAGGGGGCATCTTAAGGTAAGGTTTTCTTTTTCTTTTTATGCAAAACAAGCTGATGCGGTGTTTTTCTAGGTTACGGTGGTGTTTTTATGGACTTGGCAGAATGGACCGTGAGGCTCATGTAGGTCTCGTACTACTCCCAGGCATCTGGCACGTCTAATCTGTGTTTTTTGCTTTCAGTGCTTGTTGGCGCAGTGTTGGCTGCCTCGATGCAGCTGGTGAGGAATGCAAGGGAAAGTTCGCGTTTCGAGCCAGTGTTCCAGCACTGGGATAGAATGTGAGTACCTCAGAGGTCCCTTGGCTGTACCCTTTTCCTCCACTCACATATTTGCTCTGTAGGTATGCAGTGTGCCGTTTTTGGCCGCTTGGTGCATGTGCATGGTGGACGGGTTTGAGGGCCGGCCGATGGTGGTGACATGAAAGATGACAATGAGGCATATCACGACGCAGAGGAGGATGAACAACAAGAAGAGCTTGAAGAGGAGGAGGACGCGGTACTAGTTACATGGCCTGGAGTGTGTGAGCACATGTATTAGCAGTAGAACCAATATATATGTCTTTCTAATACTGACACGAAATAAAAAATCATTTGAGAGATTTTATGACTGGAATTGAGTACTATTCCGGAATTGCTACCTGCAATCCTGAGGATCTATACCTGCTGTACCGTCTATAGCATTGAGTTATATAAGGGCTACATAGCATATAGAGACACTATCTATGTATGCTATCATGACTATGTATCTATATTAGGTAGCTATAGAGTGCTATATACCGGGAGGCATTCTCTCGCGCTAGCCGAGGTATACATGCTATAGAGCGCTATATAGTCGCGACTTTTTTTCCTGATGCGACTCTGCCGAGACAACTTTGGGGCCAAATCCTGACCTGTGCGCATCAGGAGGTGTTTGTGGCAATACTGATGATGTGGGAGAGGTCGAGACCGGGTATGAGGCCTCTGGGGTATCGGGGTCAAGGTACCAACCACATAGGTTTGTAAACTACGAATTTCAAATTTATTTCAAATTCCAGTCCAGGTCATGGCAAAATCAGGGTGACATGAGGACAGAGGATGGGTTTCTCCGCTGAAGTAGACACCCGCATCCACTCCAAGCAAGACTCCAAGTGACCTTTTTAACAATGAGGTTCGTTTGTCTTATATTGTGCCAGTGGCTCCACGCAGCGATGTGAGGGTCCCAACCCTCAGGCTGTACCTTTCAGTTCGCTCTGCCCGCCCATTATCTACCTCATCTCCTATGTTGGCCGAGCACGCGCACCTCATTCATACTGGTACGTTCATCGCATGCGCTACCAAAAAAATGCACGCGGAGTTATCACGGATTTTATGTGCGATCCGCCAGATACGCGCCACGAAATTGGCGTTTTTCCTGCTAGCGCCTTCATCGGACCTGTTGTCCTCTGGTCCTGGTCCTGGTCGTCGGAGTGTCGTCGGTGGATAAGTACGCTCACCTCCAGCTCCTCTCCAGCTCTTGAGCATTGTTCTCAGGCAGCTAGGCTGATACACACGAAATGAAAGCTAGTACCGCAACCCAGCGGGGCTTAGATAGCCGGCACCACATCCGTCTACGGTATGCATTGGCCAATCAATTTCAGAGGTACTCACAAATGTCATCGATCAGGCTCAGTGATAGGGGAAGCTCGATCCCGTGGCCAATACATATATCCTACGCGAGCTCTTGTGTAAGTTGTGTGAGTTTCAGTCGACCATCATTTACCGAGTCATAGTGATGATGGTCGAGCCGATTCTCGCCCTCATGACTGTCCACATATTCTCGGTACGTTGCCAGTTAGATCATCCATCATGGGCAAAAAAAAGAACCGAAAGAGTCACCGAACGACCTGCGGAGTCTTCAGCTTGCCTGTCAGTGTTTTGGATGTGGAAACCGCTTTCGAATATTTCTGCCCTTTTCCGTAACTGTATACTGAATTCTTCTGTCCGTCCTTTTTTTCGCATGGCGTGGCACCCGCCTTCGCCCATGCCGATAAATGTCTCGACAATAACATTTAGACTAAAGACAATTCTCACCCAATTCCGCTTCTCCACATGCGAGGGCGCGAACGTACATGTATTATCATGTACAGTACCACAGAACATAATAAAAACCCGATGTGACACTTGCATATCCAGGCCAACTAGTCTAGACACTTGGATTGCAAGGCTACAGCAGTGCTACGCGTCCTTCGCACTATGATGTTCTGACAACAGTTTCTCCATCTCGTCTGTCCGCGCGACCTGGAACACGGTCCGGCCATTCTTATCTTTCCCGTCTACGCTCGCTCCATGCTCGAGTAGCACGCGGACAATGTCAATGTTGACTCTTCCATACCTTGATGCTGCAGAGTGCAACGGGGTCTCGCCGCCAGTATTCCGCACATTTATGTCCGCACCGCGTTTGAGCAACAATCGAACGACTTCAGGGGCACTAGAACGAGGGGATACTACTACCCAGTGTAGTGCAGTACGACCGCTGGCACTTTGAGCTTCGATATCAGCCCCGTAATTGAGCAATACCTCAACCATCTCCAAATCTGCAAAGTAAGCTGCAGAAATCAGTGGACTCCACTGCGTATCGCCCCGGGGATCCACGGATGAACCATTGCGGTGGAGTAGTTGGGCCACTTGGAAGTGTCTCCCTTCCAATGCTGCCACAATTGGTGTCATAAAGTATCCACCAGTCGCGTTCACATGTTGCGGATACTTGGCAATCAGATGTTCGACGACATCGTGGAATCCACACAGCGCGGCATAGTAAACCGGACCTGCGTCGGACTTCGAGTCCGGTGTGAAGTTTTGAAACAGTGAGTCCAAGGGGTCAGTATCGATATCATGTAATCGGATCCAAGCTGTAAAATATGGCTTGTCTGGGTCAAAGAGGTGTTCCACCTCCTTTCGTAGTCGTGACATAACGCCCTCGAACTGCGCATGGGAAACCCAGTGTTCCGCAGCATATCGGGCCAGAGGAGAACTGTTCTCGACAACCTTCTGCTTGGCGCGATCGTCCGGCTGCAACAAAACGCTCAGGCAAGCTTGCGCCAGGACCATATGCGCAGGATAGGGGGCGATATGATAACGTGAGAGATCTCCACTTGACGTAGCCAGGCGTGTCGAAGTCAGGTATTCTTTGACAGAGAAGTGCGAGAACTGCACTACCCGCGAATTTCGAGCGTCGACAATGGCGATCAGACTGGAACATGATGAAAGAAGTGCTTGCTCTTGATCCTCCCACCCCCAATTTGGATTCAGCTTCGCGATCCCTTCCGCATCAAAGTCAACTGCAAGAATCTCTGCAAGCTCCTCCACGCCAAGTGGCCGAACCGCCACAACGAGACAGTGTAACACCCGTAGAGCGTGCTCTCGATTCGGCTTCTTGATTTCCTTCAGCACTCGCTCGTACGTCTCGTCCAGCGATTCCGGCAATTCCTCCAGGGTACGCCGCACACTCGCCGGAAGACAGTGCCGGAGTACTTCCAATTGACAGAATACCCATCGGAACCTGTTTCACAACGTAAACAAGCATAACGAGCATAAATAGATTCACTTACATTCCATCGGCTCGCTCAGACAGTGTCTCGATCACAGAGTCCTTATCCTCTCTTCTCCATCTTCTCATGATTGGTTCCGAATCAGAGTAAACAACCGACTTGACATAATCCACGATGTCTTTCTTCTGTCCACTTTCGTCATGGAGAGACGCTCGATGAGAGGCCAAAGGCACCAGGAAATCTCGAATGTCGAATTCTGGGCGGCTCGTGACACATATGTGAAGATTTGGAAGCCGAAGCTCGACGAGTTCCTTCAGAAGCCGAAGGACCCGTTGGCGAGGCGATGGAATCCCAGAAGTGTTCAAACACTCATCGAGTGCATCAATGATAAGATAGATTGGAGGTTGATCTGGGAGCGTGAGCATCTCTTTCAGGCATTGTGTCAAAAGGCCATCACTGGGCTGTCGCGCGCCCTTGTCGTGATCCAAATAAAGGCGTGATAGAATGTCGCAACAGGGACCCGAGCGAGCAGAAAGTTGCGTGAGAAGGGAATGAAGTAGGTCATGCCAATGTTGTTTTTTGGTGTCCCGGAAGTCGAAATAGAAATATCCCATCGACGCTCGTCCGGTCTTGCACATGGCTTCAATATCCTGGATAATCGAGGAACTGATTGACAACATCAGCGATTTTGGACAAGAATAGTCAAGGACACACGAACCAGAGAATACTCTTTCCAGATCCAGCTAAGAACATAAGGGATCATTAAGTGGCGTTGGGCGTACAGTAAAGTGATAAAAATTCATACGTTTTCCATAGATCCAAAGAAGTGAACCAGTGGATTTCCATTCACGGAATAGACTACCTTGAAAAAACCACGCTGCCGTTCCCTCGTGGTGAGCACCGCACGCGATGTTATGATTCGTGGACGGATCTGGAGGGGAGAGCCATTTGCGGAGGTCCTGCCGTAATTGATTGTCTGCGAGGATGCTCGAGCCTGTACATCCCAGAATCGACGCGGTTAGGGATTCGCAAACGTTTTATTTAACATCTGTCCATAACTGAGGGACGTGTGCGTACTATCAATGGCCTCCGCGATTTTGTCATCGACACGGCGTGTGGCTTTGAGAACTTGTACAGTGGCCATCCGGGACTCCTCGGTTGTGAGCTTGTCTAGCCTCTTCAATCCATCTTCGATGTCCGTCTTTCCGGCCAACTTCCTCAGATATTTTTCTAAAGACGATTCAGTCAACAGCAATGGGCTGGTACAAAAATGACTCACTTATTCGCCCATGTTGTATCTCCTTCGTCGCAAGTGCAAGGATGGACAGGACCTCGACCATAATCTTGACGATCATGTCTGTCATGTCTGGGGTCGGTGACACCTCCATATAGACCTCGAGACGTCGGAAGAAATTCTCGATTTGCTCAAAGATGTTGATGAGCGTGTCATAACTCGCACGCACATCCCTAGCTGCCTAAAACCATGCGTGTTACGATGGCCTGCGACGGTATTTAGAAAGGCACACACTGCAAGGAGGACGCAGGCTCCGACAGAAATTACTTTGGCAGGTGAAAACACCTGAAAGATAAGTATGAGGCCACAGATCTTAGATGATATATGGAGACATACAAGGCCAACGCCTTCTCCGAGAGTCTCGGAGAAGGCATAAAGGACATTCACAGTTGGATCGAGCCACCTCATCGACTTATCATCGCTCCCCCTGGACTGATCGAGATCCTGGACTTGCTGTTGGAGGACGGCGAGGATGGCAGTCGGAGAGTCGCAGGACTGGAGTTGGGTGGCGAGTGGATGGACAAGGAGATTCTTCTTTGTGTGTTTTTCATACGTTTTCAGGGCATTATTGAATATGAGTTGGAAGTTGGGAGATGAGGCGACGGAAGGGCGTATATGAGACATAATGGTAGCGAGCTTGTGAGTGCTGAAGTGGAGCCTGAGCGAGTTCACAGGTGGTTAAGGGGAAATCGCTCACAGGACACGAGGCCACTGCCTTGCACGCGGTCATTCAAACAAGGATACCCAAACACAGGTTGATAAGCGCGCAAGCCTCGAGGTTGGAGACACGTCCCCATAACTCCGGAGGGCCAATCGCAACAGATCGTGGCGGACCCAGAGTCGAACTTGAACTTGAAAAGAGTGAGCGCAGCGCCATTTTCTTTATCACGGGTTACATTGTGCATTGGGTATAGAGTAGACAATGCTAGCACCAAGAATCGGAGTGGTGCTACGCGCGACTGATGAGTACGATGGGTGAGAACATCCCACAAGACCACGAACACGGAGCAGAGCGGTCCTCAAATAGGCGTTTCTGGCACGCTCATCCTCATCCACCTTGGCCCGCACCACGTGCATGCGGTACCCAGTTCTTCTCCTGCGTTTCTCCGAACTGTAGCAGGTCATCCTATTCAACCATGAAGGGGCCCCGACACGTTCAGTTTATGTATGAGACCGGAGGGAGATTGAGCAGCCAATGGATCCCCATTAATATTCTTTATTCGACATGCTCAGCGTCCTCAACCTCTGGGCTAGTTCGCCAAGCATTCGAGACGTTCAACGTAAGTTCACTCGTAACCTTGTCTCGCTGCCAACAGGCAAGCGCTCACGGATGACATACAGATACCTTCTGACATGCATATGACCTTTGACCCTATTGTTTTATTTGAGGTTACGTCCCCTCAGCCCGACGCGACGACAGTAAACGTCAGTGTGGGAGACAGCTTCCGCCCGCTCGCCCCCTCTCGTAATCCAAGCTAACCAATACTCACTGGGCACGCAGTGGCGGTGGGACAACCGCAGTCCTCCTTACGCTGCGACGGGCGGTTCTGACTTGCATCCTGGACCATTCGTCGTCGCGGCTGTCGAACCTGGACGCGCCGACACCACAATCGCAGAACCTCACGCAGGTCCAACAACTTCCTCGGCGGTGGCTTCCAGCTCGGCGCATGGTCGGACCAAGACATTTGGGCACTCGCAAACACGACGCCCGCGAGCACCGAGTTTCTTCAGCCGCAGCCACCGCAAGGCTCCGCTCCGCACTGGTGCGTCGCGTTGTTCCAATTCCCAGCGGAACATCAGGGTGCGCCGATCGAGTATGACATATATGATTACCCAGACACGCCGCCCTCGTCTTCGATGAGCAGGCGAGTTATCCAAACCAGACCCTTGTCAATCCGTCCACGTTGCCTATCCGGAGCACGCGCGTATCGGGTTCCCGTTGGAGGAATGCAACACCGAAATCAATGTCCTCTGGCGCGCCATACAAAATGCGATGAACATTGCCATGTAGGATTTCTAGATTGCGCTTATGCTCGCTTTAGTGGCCCGTCTGCATGTGTGGCGCGCTGTACAGTAGTCTTGGTTAAAGATAAACGGTGGGCAGCGTCAGGTAAGTCACGTGGCTAGCAAGCCGAGGCCAAATTGTCCAAACTCCCTGGTAGCTCAGGGTGTGGCATCATGATTTTATAGTATGCCTCAGCTCAGAGGGTGGTGGGAAGCCGACTGCAAGGAGAAAAACTGGAAGAACTCAGGGAGTGATCATGTGTCGTACGGCCAATGACTATGTGATCCTCTTCAATTACTCACTGCGAAGAGACCTCTGAAGGTTCGGTGCCCTTCGACATGGTACGAATTCTCAGCTGATGGCACTTATTTCTATGGAGGACACGGAATGGGGTCTGGTTTGCCATTCGGGTCTGGCTATTGTTGGCACTTTCATCTGTGTTCTTCTGTGGCGCTACTGGAGTGGCCGCAGCCGCCTAAGAAGGTTGCGACGCTACTCCGAATATTTCGTGATAAGCACCATATGCTGTACATGGTAACATGTCCCTATACCTACAGAAATGGAACAGGAACAGAGATCCGTACATCTCCGGATCAGTATCTAACCGGGGTCTTCTTTCGGAGAAGTATCCCCATGGGTCATTTTGGTCTGGGGCGATTCGATTTGGCCCGAAAAAAATAAATTCAGTGCCGACTTTGCAGTTGCCGAGCAGATCCTGCACGATGCTTGTTGAGCCTGAGGATGACTGCGGACTGGCGGGTATCATCGCGGAGGTAGATCCATGAGCCAAAAATAATAATCAAGATATACGATCCTCAAACTTCCAATGCTCGTGCATTCCTCCCAGGCGCTGCTGAGGAAGATACGAGGGAAAGAAAGCGGCCGCGGCCAGCGCACTGCGAACGTAGCCTTTGGGGATCCACGTGCCATCCCGTCGCGCCTTCTTCGCGTTTCTCCGTTTGCCATCCCCTTCGAGCGAGAGCGAGAGCGGTTCCTCGGCGAGCTTGGCTTGCAGAGAGTTGGAGCACTTTGAATGGTATTCCTGCAGCTGGGACATGAAGCCGCGATTGGGGCGCACGATGGGCCGCTTGGACCGGACTGCGGCGAGCGCCTCGCGCGTAGTCATATTGGTGGTGGCGATGAGGTAGGCGATCACTACCGTTGTGCTGCGGCTGATGCCCATGAAGCAGTGGACCTGCGTTTATAACAAAGCAAAAAAAGTCCTCGTAAGTGACAGACGGAGACGACGCAGATCGGGGCGCACCATAACGCGATTTTTTGGGCTCTCCGCGAGCGCGCCACGGATGAAAGATGTCGTGGCTGGAAGGTGGCTGAGGATGTCCTCGCCATCGTGGTCGGATACGGAGATGTGCAGCGTGCGCAGGGGATGAGTGGATGGGAACGTTGGCGCCTTTTCGATGACCGATACGACGTGGGTGATTCCGAGCTCTGCCAGCTGTTTCGCGTCTTTGGCGGTTGCGAGGCAGGTTAGGTACAGGCGCGGCGCTATCTTGCTGGGCGCTCGTTTGTTGGTGGATGCAGTGCGGTCTTGCCTCATCTCGACCTGTTGTGCGGTGGAGAAGGGGGTGTCTTGATATCGGTAGAAAGGGAAATCGAGGAAGGGTACTGCGAAACTCATGCATATATTCGACACGTACATAACCTGTTTATATGCGTCGGTCGGGCAACACACAGCTCGGAAAGGTGACTCACGACCCAATCTGGCAACCGAGTCATAATGACTCCGGGGAAAGAACACACATCGCATCACGATCTTATCCGCCGATCGAGTTATTGCAAATTATGTACCCTCTCTGGCCGTGCCACCCGTCCAAGTGATGGTATCCTATGAACAACTCTGGATCGTGATCCTACGCCATCAAGGAAACGCTGAAGATGGAGAGATCCCAGCCTCCGAAGCAGTGCTCGAGTTGGGCTCTTGCTCTTTCTGCTTCAGCTTCCGAATCGCCTCTGCCACGCCCTCCCCAATTTTAGCTCGGCGTGCGCCATCCTTCCCTTTCTCGCGTAGCACCTGCGCAGCGTACTTCTTCAGCTGTAGAAAGAACCCCATGTTCGGGCCCACGATCCTGCGTTTTGAACGGACAGCGGCGAGCGCCTCATCGGGTGTCATTCCCATTGTGGCGATAAAATACGCGCAGACAACAGTCGCGCTTCGGCTGACGCCGACGAGACAGTGAACCTGAAATGAAAGCCGGTCAATCGAGGACAGACGGAGACGCATAGTCGCAGGCGACTGACAAGGACACGCGAATCTGGGCTCTCCGCCAGCGCATCGCGAATGAACGAAGTCGTGACGGGGAGATGTGTGAGGATGTCTTGGTCCGGGTTGTCCGACAGCGGGATATGAAGCGTCTGAAGTGACCGTGTCTGCGGGAATATTGGCGCGGACTCTATGACCGAAACGACGTGGGTGATCCCGAGGCTGGTGAGTTGTTCCTCATTACATGCAGTGTAGAGATCTGTGAGATATAAGCGGGGAAGCACCTCGCTCGCCACGCGCCTAAGAAAACTCGGGCCTCGTTCGCTGGGTTTCTGTGCACGGGCGAGGAGCCAAGGTGGAGCCTGAGTATTGTAGGAAAGCATGTTAAGAGGGGGGAGGGGAGGGAAACTAGAGACGACGGGCGATGGTGGTAGGACTTATTTAAGGGGATCTAGGATGGTGGGAAAGTGTCAGCGTTATGAACAACCGGATGCAAGGGTCGGCGGTCCGCGAGCGGGGAGGTGTACTTGCGCAGCCGCTGCTAAGCGCTAAACGTTAAACGCGCTAGGGGGAGTGGTGCTCTCTTTCTGAGAGCTGAGAGGCTCACTCCGTTTCGGTATCATTTATACTTTACGACGTCGTCTCCTATCTCGTCTCCTCTTTGCCTTCTTTCAGCGCTCGGCGCATTCTCACCGACTTTCGACTTCGCTCGCATTTAACCTTCCATCAATATCAATAGGAAGCACGATGTTGTATGCCAATAATTATCGTTAAACATTCGCTCTCACTCGCACCTCAGCTGCGGTCCCTGAAAGGTTTCCAGCTCGAACTGCGCTGCTGATGCCAGTCGCTGATGGTCGCTGCTGACGTAAGCAACCACCCGCCGCCGGCATAGCCTCATGGCGCCTACGTGACCTGTGCTGGGCTGGGCTCGAGCTGGCGTTCATCTCCATTTCTCCATATTGTATTTATTCGTCTAGGCCCCGATAGGTCTAATGCACAGTCACCCCTAAAGCAATGCAACCACATGGCCATGGCAATTCTTACCTTCGAAGGTGTAGGTGTGCCAGGTGTGGCACACGCGTAATGGAGTTTTGTATCCAGGTCCTTGTCATCTGTGTTATCGGGTGCGTGCTATTGTCTGTCACGAACTGGGATGATCGATTTCATGTCGAACCTCCCGAAAAGCTTCGGATGGTACACTTCCATTTTAGAAGTCGGCCGTGCGTCCAGAACCTAGCTTGACACGTCTTTCACAACTCATCACACTGTTAGCAGTTGGATGGTTGGCTCGCCACGAGCAACGCCACATCACAGCTGGTGAGCTCCACCGTCCAGGTACCAGCCCGGGGGCTCGTCTGACTGTGAATTGCTTTGCGTCCAGTGGTTTATGTCACGACGACGGGAACACTCTTCCGTGCCTCGCCGCTTTATATCTATACAATTGTTCAAGCCGCGCTACACACAGCGTCCCCAACTACACTGCTCCTGAGCCGCAATCGATCACCGAACCCTACGAATGTCGTTCCGATGGCACTCTCAATTTCTGTGCCAAGGATAACTGCAAGATGCGCTGGAAGCCACCTGAAACACATCATTGCTCCACTTGTGGCGTATGCCGCCTCGGATTCGACCATCACTGTCCTTGGGTAAGCGAGGTCCAGCCCCGAATCCTTTTGTTCCCTGGTGACACCTTGCCATGTCAGCTGGGGAACTGCGTCACCACTGGCCGACTGAAAGCCTTCTTGGCCTTGCTTACCTTGACCTCTGTTACAGTGCCCCTTGCCGCCCTTCCGCTCTTTCCGATCCTGAAGGCTCACATCGTCGCCGCGCTGGCGGCATCTCATGCGGACGGCTGGACAACGGATGTTTGGTGGACTCGCCCGTACTCCTGGATATTATGTGGTGGGCCTCCCGGACGCTGGGCCGTCGGCACCCTGCTCGGTTTCCGCGTGCTACGAGAGCAGCGCATCCCCGAGCTGTCATGGTTCACTGGCTCTCTCGTGGCCCAACCACATGCCCGTGTAGTGGTACTCGTAGGCGCCGCTACTTTGTCATGGTTATTTGCTGTTGTGAGTGTTGTTCAAAATGTTGCGTGATAATTTCGAATCAATCTCATGCCTGTCTGTCTGTTGTAGTCCATGACAGTTGCTATTGCCGTCGATGTGACCAAGGGCCAGACGACCTTGGACGGTCTTGGCTTCCGGAGGACCCAACCCGGAAATGCGACCCGAACCACCACCGGCCGCTTCGTGTGCGTTCCGTATTCGAACGCACTGGCTCCTCTTGCAAATACTTCTGCTCTCCATCGTACTTCTTCTGCATCGGGGGATGGCCACAACGCAATGCGCACTTATCCAGTAGAGATCAATGAACGCATCTACGACCTCGGCTGGCGTGAAAACTGGCGTCAGGTATATGCGCAGCCGCTGCTTAATCACGGAACTCCTTCTCAAGGGTCCGTTTCTCTGTTTTTTTTTCTTCGTCTCTTATTTTCGCTGAGTCTCTGTAGTGTGTTCAAATGGCCAAAGATGAACCCAGCGATGATTCGGCGCATGTTGCGTTCTGAGTGACTACTACCAGACACCGCCCAGTCAACCAAACAGATTAAATCATCCTTGATATCCTCTTAGAATATGCTTGAATTGTCAATTCTTCTCCTACCTCCGGTCTTCAGGTGGTATATCATCCTGCAATACGAACTCTTGCTACATGTAGTGCTCTGTGCCTCCACTCAAGGGGGTGGGGTGCCTAGAACGTACATCAGTCGAAACCAAATCGGGCAAGTGATGCGTTCGCACCGCGGTTGCCACAGCCGCGGCCTGCCGGCCAGAAAGCGGCGTCTTTTCCCTCTAGGCACGCGTGACCCCACAAGGACTTGCCGATACTACCAGACCACTGGCTGCACGAAACTTCTTCGTAGATGCCGAGCATCGCGCCAACCTCGTCACTGGGGAAGAACGCTTTTGAGGCTCCCGAGTCTATGCACAAATCAAAACTGCGATTGTTTTTTCTGTCTAGTCAGCACATCACAAAATCCGAACGCAAAAGAAAGGGAGGCGATCACGCACTGCATGGGCATATCGCATACGTTGTGAGGGTGGCTGACCGTCTGGTTGCACCAATTCGGGTTGCGGGGGTCGGGGCTGTTCTGACGGGGGCAGAGATTGGTGGCCATTACAACGATGCTTGTTCCTACATCCGTGTTCTTGGGCACGTATGGGTTATAGGCTGGGGTTATCTTGAAGCAGCGCCCGCAGGCGTCGCCGGCACCGTCGTTTCCACCAAACGCGAGCTCGTTGATGGCGGCCGTGTACCCGGAGGTCATGTTATAGCCGCACGCTGCAGGGGGGCATCGTACTCAGCATGGGGCTCCCGTGCAGCAAGCAAGCCAGTGAGACGGGACGCTGAGCTCACAGGAGTTTTGGCAGCTCGAGTACGCCGTGAAGGACGCATAGCCCTTGGGTCTCTGCAGCCAGCCGTCGCCGTTGCGCTTGAGCATGTTTGTCGTCGTGGTGGACTTTTGGAAGCCGCAGTGAAACTGGTGCTTGTGTGCGTTTCTGCCACTGTGCTTTGCAGCAGCAAGAGTGGAGAAGAAGGCGAGGACGAGTGCGAGTGCGAGTGTGAGCGCAGATTTCATTGTTGTTGGATGGATTGTGCGGTCGTCGTCGGTTGCTCTTTTGGTAGGGACACCTCGCCTTCCTGCGCCTTTATGGGCCCGTTACAAGCGAACTAAATTTTTCAGCAATTGACGATGCTGGAGTCTCTTCCGTGCGCAGCCATCGCCAAGATTTTGGAATAGGTGTTATCCCTCGGCCCCGAGAGCTCTTTACATATCACATATCGGTGTGCTGGCATCACGAAATTGGCGTGCCGTCTTGGGACCGATGCCTTTGTGAGAGTTCGATCGCGGTCAACGACATCTCTCTTATTTATTCAGCTCTCGTGTCCCTACACATATCAGTGGGATTCAAATCACCCTACCGTATGAGAGTTACATTCAAGACAAAAGATAATGATAGTGGATAATCATAGACATCTGCACTGAGCGCCGAGCACCGAAGCGGTGGCCTGTCGCATCTCGTGATTTGACACGGCCAGGCACAACCTCCGAATGACCCGGAATCGCGGCCCGAATCCCCGCTGGAACTTTTATTTCTATTTTTTGACATTTTTCAGCGCCCATTAATTATTCACGCACTCCGCGTCGGGGACGGAAGCCCCCTGCACAAAGTGCACCTGTCCAGTTTCGATAAAACGAGCACATCTACGACCTCGGTTAACCCGAAAACGAAAAGTGGTGTCGGGTATTTTGCGCAGCCGGTTATTGTAACCTGACGACGAAAAAACTTAAGGGTGAGTTTCTCTGGTCACGAGTCTCGGAGTCCGTGGTGTTGCATGCTGGGTTCTGTGGGACAGTCAAACAAGCAAACGAAATTTTCAATTGACAACTCTTAGGGTATAGGGTATATACGAATCTCCAATTCACCTCCCTCCCCGATCTTCACATGACACACATACCGCATCACTTTCCCCCTCAGTACGAACTCTGTCATACTCCGCCGTATTCTGTGCCATCCACTTAAGCGGGTGGATTGTCTATAATTGCTCATCTATCAGAACTGAATCACGGTGCGGGCAAGTACGGTCTTCGTACCTTCGTTACCGCAGGAGCCCGACATCGACGGCCAGAAAGCAGTATCTTTGGGTGCCAGGCACGCACCATTCCAGAGCTTCTGACCGGCACTACCGGCCCACTGATTGCACGAAACTTCCTCGTACACGCCGACCATCGCGCCGCGGTTTTTAGGGAAGAACGCGGCTGAGGCTCCCGAGTCTGAACACAAATCAAAGCTGACGATTTTTTTTTCCCAAAATTTATCACAAAGTCCGAACGCAAAAGAAAGGGGAGAGGCGACCACGTACTGCATCGTCATATTGTATTGGTTGACAGGGTGGGAGACCGTCTGGCCGCACCAAGTTTGTTGGGATCGCCCGGGGGACAGAGATCGGTGACCATTACGATGATGGTGTTCCCGAATGGACCCTTGTATTCAGACGAGTACGGGTCCGCAGTCGCGGTTATCTTGAAGCAACGCCCGCAAGCGTCGCCGTGAGACCTTCTGGCACCGAACGCGAGCTCGTTGGCGGCGGCGGTGTACCCGGAGGTCATGTTATAGCCGCACGCTGCAGGAGGATGTCACACTCAGCATGGGCTCCCGTGCAGCAAGAAATGAGACGGGCGCCGAGCTCACAGGGTTTTTGGCAGCCAGAGTACACGGTGAAGGACGCGTTTCCCTTGGGATTCTGCACCCAGCCGCCATTATTGGCCAAGTTCTGGTTCGTGTCAGTCTTGGTCGTGGTGTGGCTGGTGCTAGTGCTAGTGCTAGTGGTTGTGCCGGTGGTGGTGCTCGTGCCGGTGGTGGTGCTGTGGCGACCACATTGATGCTTATGCTTGTGCGACATCGTATGCCTTGCAACAGCGAGACTGGAGAAGAAGACGAGGACAAGAGCGAGCGCTGACCTCATTGCGGAGTGGACTGTGTGGACTTTGGTTGTTGAGCGTCCTCTCCCTGTCCGACCCCCTCGCCTTTATACTCCCATCATGGGCGTACTACCTTCTACTGGCGCGCGATTGCCGGGGCCAAGACTCTGTCATACGCGGTGGTCGCCACGGTGTCGTTCTGGAATAGATGCCAACGGTCTCAAGTGCAGATATTACACATCTGGATGGCAATATTACCGCAACCAACGCAGATCTGCATGACGCCGGGTCGCTTTCGCGTATACAGTGTGACGGCGTGACGGTAAAACATTGCTAGAATGGATTAGCCGTGTGGCTCAATGCGGAGGCGGATATTCGGGCTAGGTACTAGTATCATAGCTGACTAGTTGATAATTTGGAAAAAAATAAAAATTTCATATCAAACACCCTAATGGTTCTTGGACCTACTGTATGCCTAGGTCTAACCAGTGTATTAGAGATTAACACTTTTGTATTCGTGGGAAAGTAGTCATGGGCAGTTTGGTGAGTACACGAGACTAGAAGGGCGCTGTTGCGCTCATACTTGTCTCCTCATCCGTATCGCGTGTCGACTTCTTCTTCTTTACAATAAATCGTTCTCATCTATCGATATAATTGTGTGAGAACGCCGATGAGGTGGGGCGTTTTCCAAGAGCACTGTAAGGAACGCGTGTAGGGTGGGCTCGGATATCGGCTGACCCTGCCTTTTCTGGCACTCCCACGTTCGCATATTGTCTATACTGAACCCTCGTTACCGAGTCAGTCACTACGATGCTACCCGCCGCGTGCGCTGTTGCCGATACAGTACGTTTCAATCTGCTCACTGTCGGCCATTGTCGGACTCCTCTCTCCTCCTAAGCTAGCTACCGGCTCTCTGTATATGAACTAACCAAACTACCCACCTTGCCTACCGATCAGAGAACGTTTTCGTCTGCATCTGCGTTCCCCCCTCGTGTGCCGCGCCGCCGTGCGCCTTCCTTTCCCTTCCCAGCCCTTCCCTTGTCTCTTCTCGCGTCCCTTCCGCCTCGGTTCTCCCCTCTCACTCAGTCCACACTTTCCCTTGGGTCTACTCGCATACAGTAATACACATACGAAGGGTAGAATGGCTTTATATTGTAGCAGATAAATCATTCTAATCCATCAAATTAGCTACATTGATATTGTGGCAAACACGAAAAACTTGAACTCTTGCTCTCGTGCGAAAGATGGGTCGTCATTCGTGATAAAATAAAGTCAAAATAAAGGCATATCGAGGTTGAAGACAATCCTCGTCATACGCTGATGGAAGTTCGTTATGGAAATTAATGGTGGTGCGAAAGAGTTGGACGTGAATTCAGATGTCGCCGCCGACGTTCGCCAATTCCTTTCCGGACGCCGCGTTGTTACAAGATACTTCTTTTATTTAGTAGCGTACGTGCTTCTGATGGAGATACAGGGTAGAGTATACGTGAGATGGAATAGAGGGACAAAAAAAAGGTTGTTACGCACCGCAGCGTTTGTAAAATTTACGAAGTATATCGTGACGTAGAACCGTTCCATGGTAGCTTGAGTGCATAGCGCCTCACATGAGCCGTTGTCAGTGCAATAAAAATGTGGGAAATGTGGGAGCGGTATATTTTTGAGGTGCAGTGGGAAAGGTGGTGAATGATATTGGTGAAGTCATATGACTGTCGTTCATAGCTACGAACGTAGCCATCTTTCTTTGCTTGGAGGTAAACTCTACGTGAGACCTTAAACGTTAAGCTTGGATTAAGACTGGGATGAGGGGGGTTTGTGTTAATCATTTCCAGAATAGCTCATTGGAACCCGCGGGGGCCCGAGGATGAGAATTTTCTGCAGTGTTGAAGGGGGCGTAACACCAACCAAGATGCAGTAAGCCCCGTCAGGTGGCCCATACCGGTTCATGGCAACGGCGAAAGCCTCGGACTACAGAGGGAGAGGGTGTACGAGATATTTCCTGAACCAGCGAGTGACCGGATATTACACCAAAACCCGGGTGTCGGTGTCCTGCCTGAGGCGGTGCTGTGGGCGAGCGTGACCTGCGTACGTAAGCGATGACTGATCCGTTAGCGCTGCGGTCTGCGGATTCTGCGGCTGCGGTCCTACAACAGGGGATCAGATGAGTGAGAGTGAGATCGTTTGACCACTCTGACTCTGATTGGCACCATTCTACTTCACGGAGATGACTGATGGACCCTCCCCCTTGTCAAGTTCCCCGAGGTCTGACCTGCCCGACAAGCCGTTGACTGTCAAATGCCAATACAACACCCGTCGCCAGAAACTCACGTTTCAGTCAGCGCAGAACTGCACGTACGACACACTCCAGGAGAAGGTCCTCCCCCCTTTTACTATTCGTCCCGTACTGAACCAGCATCCCTCAGATCACAAAGCGCTTCGATCTGACCGGCCCTTTCATCATACAATGGCTGGACGACTACGGAGAGCAGAACTGCATTCAAGACGAAAGCTCGCTGAATGACGCCATCGACTTCTTTCACACCGGAGACAGCGAACCCGTCCCCTCGTCAGGTTCCGTCTTTTCATCCCGCAGCTCCTCCCGGCATCACAAGATCACCATGCGCATCGAGATCAGTGGCGAATACGATGGCCCCAGCCTCTCAGATACCGCCTCCTTGGCTAGCAGAGAGGAGGACCCACTTGAAGAATTCCATCTACCTTTCTCTCCAGGACAGTTCTCTAGTTCTCCCCAGGACGACGATGCCGTAACAGTGAGCTCAAGAGACACGCACACCATTCATAGCGCCCGGCAGAGTCGAGCCGATTCGTCCTTGATCAGGAAACTATGGAATCACCCTTCGCGCGCAGGGTCCAGCTCTACTCCAAATCCAAATAGGCAACCGCTGAAGTCCTCTCGGTCGCGTATTTTTAACCTTGGCTCGCGTGCGTCATCCGCAGAAGATGAGACTCCCGGGAGTAGCTGTAGCTCAGATCGTAGGATCAACGGAAGCAGCTCGGGTAGCATGATAAATACTGAGGGGGCATATCCGGGTGACACCTCAGCCGTCTTGATGTTGGAACATCTAAAACTGGAGGACCAAGGTAACCCCCCCTCGTCCCATCTCCAGACCGAGTCCGGGACGGCCGCCTGGTTGCAAGATCAAATCGCCCTCCGGTCGAGGGCCACAATCCACGCCGTTCCGCCTTCCACGGTCGGTGATTCGTTCTCTCTCAACACGGATACCCCACTTTCCGGCGACATCTCCCTTCGAACTGACGAGCGTGGGAAAGACTATTATGTCTATACTCTCTCTGGGTCTTCTGAATCTGCGGGCGAACTCGAGTACGAAGTCGTGAACGGTATTCAGCCTCGTAAGCCCTTTTTCACGTTCTGAGGACGTTGCCATCCCTTAATCGCGTCCTTCCAGACACCGACAATGGCATTCCACACGAGTTTCTGGTTCCCATAGAGGTCACGGATTGTTCAGCATGTGGGGTTATCCTTGATCAGATCAAGTATATCTGCACGACCTGCGGCGAGAAGACGCCTATGTCACGCGCTGCGCTTGCCGCAGCGGGAATGGGAAGGGGCGAGAGTCGTGCCTCCCCATGTCACCCTGGGCATTCCAAGGATTATGAACCGGAAGGACCGACCTACCCACCCCACGCGCATCGGAGCCCAGCCACGTCGTATCCATATTCAAACAACCCCAACACGCTCGTGTACTCCTCGAGCTCCAAGCCCCTGCCAGCGTTACCTTCCACTTCGCCCACGCAAACGATATTCGGCAGAAACCTCGGCTCCCAATCGACATTGGTTTCCTCAGACTCGTCAGGGTCTTCATCCCCAACTATCCGTGTTGGATACGAACTCTGTACAAATTGCTTCGAAAGAGTCGGCCTCGACCACTCATTATCTGGTGGCGCGGAGATCCCATCCTCACCAACACCTCAAGAGCGTGCAATTGCGCGTCGGTCGGCGCCAAAGCGGAGAGGGGAACTGCGGCACGCATTCCGGTTTCAGATATGGGGGTTCAATGGTTGGCAGGACATTGGTGCGTGGTCCTTCCTCTGTAATCTTATTTGCGGTACGCTAAATTCGCGAAAATATGAGCAGAGCAGGACGAACCATCCGATAATTGCTCTGTGTGCAGATCGCCGTTATCAAGAGATCGGTATAAATGTGGCAAATGCGACAGTTACACGATTTGCAGAGCGTGTTATAGGTGCGTCTCTGTTTTCTTCGGACTTATATGACTTTCTCATGTATCAACGACGAACCCAGCGATGTGCACAACATTCATCCGATCGATCCGTTCCTGGAAGTGAGGACGAAGCCTCCATCCCAATCGCACCCTCCTTCGGAAGGATTGAATGGCACTGAAACATATGATAGCACGGACGAGCCGTGTAAGTAGTAGTACATGCTTTCTTGCCTCCTTCTTACACCGTCTCCCTTTCGCTAGCTCTCAAGCACCCCGACGTCCGATGCGCCAAGTGAGTGATTCTCCTCACATACTCGAGTATACTCTCTCTGATATTGGCGCAGTTGTCAGCAGGACATCGTCGGCGCCCGTTTCCACTGTGTCGATTGTACGACGATAGACATCGACATTTGTTCGAATTGCGAGACTGCCGGCTTGCCTGGTAACCTCGACGCGTCCGATGGTGGGCACCAGTCTTCCCACATCATGTTGAAGGTATCGTCACGTTCTCCGCGTCGCCTCGGTCTCCCACGCGCTCGCGCGCTGACGGTCAAGGAAGATCCCGGTTCCGCTGAACACGCACGAGATCCATTACGTTTCTCAGCGCGCTCACGGTCTGCGCCACGGCCGCGATCGTGCCGACTTGCGTGGCGTTTCGCCGCTGTTGCGCTCGAGTCCAAGCAGCATCTCTTCCATGAGCGCCAGCACCGTTTTGTACCCCAACGACGGCGTCGCGGAGATCGAGGAAGGCGAAATCCACCCCCAAGCGTGCAACGCGTGTGCCAAGGTTTGTTTGTTTTTGTTTTTCTTTCCTGGTCTGTTTTTCCCCGCGCGGTGATTTTCTCACACCCCGATCCCCTAGCATATCGTCGGTCCCAGGTACCAGTGCCTCAACTGTCCTTCAATACCCCATGGATTCAACCTGGTATGTTGATCGCGTAAACCTTTTCTTTTCTATGAGCCCGCCCCTTACCGTTGGTGCGCTTAAAATAAAATAAAATATAGTGCACGGATTGTGAGACCAAATCGTACAAAGTCCATGACCCACAGCACGTGTTCCTCAAAGTTCCTCGACCGGTGGAGATCCCGGGTCCTCTGGAGTCGGAATTCCCCATCATCCCACTTCTGTTCGTAGGCAATGTCCCCAAAAGTTATATCTGCTCCGATAAGCGTTCTGTCTGACAATTTCTGCGCAGATATAAGGATCCAGTGGGGCCAGTGCCAGGCAGCCCTGCCGCGGAAATATCGGGGGATCCTGCGGGTAATTATAATTCAACCTCGCCCACATTTATTCGCTCACGTCTAACTGCATCGTATCAGCCTATCTTCGCGAGCTCACGCATGGCTTTGCGCTCTGCGACAGGCACATGACACGTATCGTCGGGAAGTGGTACCGCTGTGCCTTCTGCGCTAAGGACCTTTGTGCCGATTGCGAAGCGCTTGATACCCACGACAACACTCACGTTTTCCTGGTGTTCAAGGCCCCCGTCGACATGCAAGCGTTCCGGTGCGTCATTTCCGTACATATAATATATATCTTCATTAACGTCCACGTACCCCCGATAGACATTTTGCCGATCTGGAAAGCCCAAACGGTAGTCCACCTGTGTTACGTGGAGACATCTACTACCCACAACATAACTAAGACTACTCTTGAACCTCGCTTTGTTGTTTGTCGATGCTATGTTGGTAGTTGCTCCTTTGTTACCCACCATCTCTCGGGATTGTGTCGTGTGGAAAATGTAATGTGCTAAGACCTTCAACTAGAACAGAGGGTATGGGCTAGCCCTTCTTGAAACCTAAAAGACGCTTAGACGGATACGAAATCATGAGCATGCGTACACAAACTCACCGAGACGACGCCGCTCGTAGAATAAATCTGTTCGACTGGCACCAAGGTTGACGATTTTCGGACAACCATCACGGTCTTTCTCCAAGCGTGTGCACTCGGCACAGTAATAGGCGTCGGAGATCCCTGGGAACGAAATGAAGGGCCATTTGCGCGTGAGCACAGAGTCGAGGGAGGGGGAGAGCGGAACTGGGGAGGAGGAAGAAGGAAGTTTTTCTCACCTGGAGAACCACAGATGATGCAGCGCCCACCATACGTGCCAAAATTGCACTCATCGCAAATCCTCACGAGCGTTTCTGGACGGACGTACGAGTCGCATACCGGACTGGCCACCCACAACAAAGTTTCGTTTTTTTGGTTTTTGTTTTTTTTGGGTGCCATGGGAGGTACGGTCAGGTCGGGAAGAAGACAAATGAACAAAGTGACCGCTCACCATTTTCCGTCGCATTTCTCACAAAGACGGCCAATGGCTGGGGGGAGAAGCAGAATAGGTTTTTGGTCAGACGATTCGTTGATCACGATATGACGGAGGACTTGCCTATTCCCGGTTGGCGTCTGCACATAATCAGATCTAAGTTTAGGGAATCAGAACCAAAAATTGGATCTCACTGAGTGCGTACGCACCGGGATGGTGTTTAGACATGGTGGTAAGGCGAAAGAGGTGCAGTCAGAAGAAAGCTGACAGATCTCGTTTAGAAAGACGTGCTGACTCAGCATGAGAGCAAAAAAGGTGTTCTAATAGACAGAGCTAATACGCGCGTTACACAGGAAAACAGTTCTACCACGGCACATTCAACCACTCCACACATATGCAACTTTTGCCACTACTACGATAGATGGAAGCTCCCCACCCCTTCCTTCATCGCTATCTGCAACTTCTCCGACATCACCCCCTTGCAGCTGTATTCCGGTAACTTCAGATAGTTGACGCAAGTCATCACGCTGGGTAGATAGTCATCCGCTTTGAGCGGCGCCTCGTGCGGCTTGCGTACCACCGTTAACGGCGGGTTGAGCCCACGGAAACCTGCAAAGAAGAGCAAAGCATGAAGCAAATATCGCAGACATAGCAGGCGAAGCGCTAACCTCCTATGGGGAGTTTTGGACTTCCGGTGAGGAACTGGAGATATTGCCTGCGCGTTGGGGTGTCGAACTCCGACATGATTTCAATCAAGTTTCGGATTGTTCGGCTCTCGACGTTGAATCCATGGTCCGCTTTAATTGCCTCATTCAGCGCTAGAGAAAGGTTTAATGACAGCGTGCTTCGAGTACGGTGAAGCGCGCACTTTCGATGGACCAGTCCTCTTCGGCGTTACCAAAGAGCATTGCTAATTCATCAAGTGCGAACGCTTGAAGATCAGTAATTGGGAACACTTTCGAGAAGCCCTCTCGGAATGCCTTGGCCTGCAACTTGGCGCCCTGTCCAAGGATAGCCTCGAGAACCGCTGAAGTATATTCCTCCACATTTTCTGAGGTCACAGGAATATTCCTGCCGTTTGGCTAGGAAATAGTGGTCAGTTTTGATGCTCAGGTGTTCGTGAGACGTGAGAGATGCTTTACCCTGAGCTCAATGTCGTAACCTGGAATCGTGAAGTCTAGCGCCAGGTCTTCGACATCAACCTTATCCCTCAATAGCCTCTGCAGCTATCGTCGTTGACGTCAACTAAACCAGGAACCTATTTTTAAACAAGCTTACCTTCTCAAGGGGCTTCGTTGACGCAGTGAGTGCCCTTAGCTTTTCCAACGATTTCGCCAGATCCTCGTCGACAAGCTTCCCACAAAATCAAATAAGTGGCAGGTTGATATCATCTAAGCAGCGTACATACCTTCAGCGAGTCGATAGTGAGCGGAATATCCTCCCCGAGAGCGAGCTTGAGGAACACTTTGTTGAACGACATGTCGATGATCCGCGAATCCAACATGGCCTTGGCCACGAACTGGCCGATAACGCGGATGATATGGGTACGTTTGGGATCCCCTTCGTTTGCTATGTCATCGGCGCTGAGCGGTGCTGGGAATAGTCCTCGAGGGTGGAACACGTAGGGACCAGACCGCAACGGATCGTCATCACGCCAAATTTCAAGTCGCGCCTTGCGAACTCTCGCGATACGAGAGCATAGAATTCGAGCGTGGGCCCCAGGCCCGTGCCGACCTCCTCAAAGTACTCCACTTCAAGTATCGAAGATGACGAACCGTATAGTTCGAACACCTTCATAGCGCTCTCTAGGATATGCTTTCGCGAGATCCGGACCTTCTGTCGCTGCAGCCGGCCGAGGAAGCCAACTCCATCATCTCGCCGTGAGCTGTCCTGAGAGCGCGTTTGTTGGCTCTGCCATTTAAGGATGAGGCGGGCGTAACCGAACGAGGTCGACTGAAGGAAGTTATATCTCGTTGCGAAGGGGAATAAGAAGGGGAAATGTTGAGGTAGGTCAAGTGCCCAATCAGGAAGACATTGACTATGACCATTCATGAACGGGCTAATCATTCAAGAAAAAGTTGAACTTTACCTGGCAACGATCATCGGCTCCTCCAACTGTCGCGTCAACTTGGCCGACAGCTTGTTGTTTACAAACGCCGATTCGGGCAAGTTGCGATTGGAGTGATGCTGCCGCTCGGCCTCTACGACGTTCAACCTATGTAGGACCCGAAGAAGGCGTAGGATCTTGGCGTGCGGCGCGTCCTCCGGAAGCGAAGACAACGACGGGGTCGGGGAGCGACTTCGTGAGACGGACTCGGAACTCTCGCTACCACCTTCGGCGGGCCCTGGGACCTTCTTGAACTTGATAGTGTACACACCCTGCCACAATAAATGGGGAGGGAGCGCTGAACCTGAGCCCGCCTTTTTCTTACGGAGCTCATGCTGGTGGATAGCGCCATAGATTGTAAGGTCGAGCGGTAATGGGTGGTCGTCCATGGAAAACTCGAGGTGCCAGTCCGTTTGCTTGGCCTTGAGTGCAGAAGCGTATGAACCCTTCCCAGATGACCAACCTCGTGGCCCTGGACCCTTCGACACTCGCTATCGCTGAAGGTGTTCCTACCCTTGTTCCTTCGGGTGTCTGGGCCTCAATTTTGGAGCCATCTTGAAAGGGAGAGCTCAGTCGGCGATCAGAAAGTGAAGATGAGAAGGCACAAACCATCCAGAACCGACAATGTAACTGTCTTGTCCGCAGACCCATTATCGGGATCAATCTCGTCGTCAAACATCTGTCAATAGGCCGCCTTTAGTTTGGCCCACTCAGGATCATCGACGGAACACGGACCTCAGCTTCTACATCGTCATCAGTGAAATCAGCCGTAAATTCAGCATTGTCGCCGAAGCTATCCTCGCCTAGAGCCGACGTTGGTGGCTCTGCGCTTGAGCTCGGCGGAGCCAGCGGCGGATTAGATGGACCGGCTTCTTCAGCTGGAGCTTCGGTAGCGGCTTCGCCGGCAGCAGCAGCATTCTTCGCGCTCAGTCTCTGGCTGCGCCTGCGCTCGACAGTTGTCGAAGGTCCCGCAGAGCTGCTGCTAGCCTCTGGCTGCTCGGGCGGCTTCGTAGACGAGAGACCTCCCGATGTGACGCCAGCAAGAGCTGCTAGCATGCCACTAAGGCGCGATCCGCTGAACATAAGGCCAGAAACACGAGGCCGGAGGTAGTCATGTAGAGCCTGGAAGGTTGCGATGGCATGGATGGATACAACGATGTTGTTGAAGTTTTTCGGAATGTCGGATCCTTCGGAGGCAACCAAGCGCAGGCGCAGTTGCCGAGCTAGGAGTGATGGCGAACTGCTTCGCTTTGAATCTGTGATGGCTATGAGAAAGTAGTTTGGCTTGGTGGGTGGAGGTAACCTACCATCCATCCCTTGCGTTACGGTGACGACATCGAACGCCTCCATCCGCGTCAAGCTCTCTTGTAGCTTTTTCACGAAGATACCGAACGGAGTCTGCGAACCAGTAGGCGACTTCGACTTGCGAGTGGTGAAAGCTTCGAGCAGCAGTTCTTGGCGCCGAGCGATGGAAACTAATACAAACCAACTAAATAGACATTCAGTAGTCAATCTCAAACTTCACGTACGGTTCGGTGACTTTCAGTAGCGAATTGCAGCAACCCATCTATAACGCCACTCTGCAGCAGCTCAAAACTCGACACAGACGTATGCGTGGAGGTGAACAGCATGGCGAGTTCTTTCAATGCGCTGTTGACCTCCTTCTCGCTAGCAGATGGGCAGAAATGCGCTCAACCAGCCGGCGGAGTATTGCAAAAACATTGTCGGCATCTGTGCTCTCCTTGCCTGTGAGGTATCGGAAGCGGATGACGCGCCCTCGCAATGTCACTGCGTCCTCGGGTTCCACCGAGAGCGACGACAGCTTCTTGAAACCTGGAATGCCGGCAACAATCGCAGGGGAGACGGAGATGGGAGGGGGTGGCGGAAGGTCCGGCGCTGAAGAAGCATCAGAGAGGTCCTTGTCCTTGTCCTTATCGTTGTGGCCGCCTTTCTTCTTCGAGCTGGTCAACGTGCGGTCGGCAAGCAACTCAACTTCATGGAACACGCCCTCTCTTCGGAAGGCTGGTCGGTATTCTTCCGGGACCTTGAATAGGAGGAGTTCGACGAGTTGCAAAGCGCCAATGACGAGGGTCGGATGGTCCTTGGAGGACAGAATGGATGACGCGAAGCTTGCAATCGGTACAGACTATAGAAAGGTAAACTCAATCCCTTCATCGGAACCTGGTAGTGTCTCCGCTTACCGTGAGTACTCGCTTGATTCCGTCAGCCTCCAAGTAACTAATTGCCTTCAAAAGACCCGTGAGTGTCTTGATTCTTACGGTAGTGATGACGCTTGCTGCATATACGTCCACAGAATCGGCACAATGAGCTGCATAAACCTGCCAACACTTCTGGTTTGGCGCGTAACATCTCGGTCCTGTCAGGAGGAGACTCCTTGGTTGTGGGTGGTGGCTCATCAGCTTCATGAGGGCTATCAACTGGCGTTGGCGTCGCAGTCTCCGATGCAGGCGCGGGCGTTGCCGTTGTGGAGGATGATGGGGTAGATCCGGCGCCAAGTGCATACATTTGGGGTTGTTGTGCATGGCGGGCTGCAGCGCGTTCGGCTTTTGCTTTAGCCTTAATCATTCTCCCAAGTGACTTCTCGGTGTAGACCTTATGGTCATACACGCCGTCTCAACCAGAAGAGTAAGCACACAGGAGTCAGGAAACGGCGGTTCGGCATACCTTTCGGCAGAGGGGGAGGAGCTCGGCAATGAGGCTCAGCGCCTCTTCAACTTGGTCCTTAGGCCGGTGGGCAAGGTTCTGCATCACGGTCATATCAGCAAGTCCTCCACCGAGGCCCTGGCCGCTCGGAGAGTCGCCTTGTTCGTCACTTTCAGAGCGGGAGGATGGGAGGACCCTGTCAGGATCTGATATAGGGTGTCAACAATGCCTGCCTCCAGTAGCACGATTGTAATGTTCGGACTTGCACGCGCGGACGTAGCCAGAGCGCGCAGCAACTGCGTAAACGTGTTGGCCGCGATCAACGGCGAGCCACCAGCAGGCAGTAAAAGCACGTTGACAGCGGCAATGAGCTCAGCGTCGACAAGAATCTCGAGATTCTCTGGTGACGATCGATAGTATGAATCAATGACACGAATAACGCAGAGACACGCAAACTCGACAAGGCGTTGGTCTGAATAGCCAAGGCAGTTGCGGATGATCGGCCACACGCCCGGATCATTTGAAAGTGTTCAGGGGGCACATTACGGCAGCAATTCGAGGCCGCCTGCAGAGCGGTACGCTGCACGGCGATCGAGAAGAAGTCAAGGTAATTGAGCAGTGCGGCAAGCCCATTCTCACGGACAATTGAACTTGGGAACTCCTCGGAGATCTTTTCCAGAGTCTAAAGAAGTGGCGTATAAGGAGAGGACACAGCGAGATGGTAAAAGTGACGTACGCTCAACGTCTGCTCTGCAAGTCGATGTATGAGATTCAATAAGTTTGCTACAGAGAACGGGAATGGCTCCATGGTATACCACGGTGTGGGCGACGCCGGGAAGGGCTTCCATGAGATTTGCCAAACATCGTGCGGCAAGAACTTGAGCCTCGAGATTCTCATCGCCTTGATACTGGCCACCTCCGCTCAAAGCGAGTACTGCGCGAGCTGGGCATCTTCGTCATGTTCATGGCTGTCATCATCGTCATCGCCATCCTCTTCATCAGCCGCATTTCCGGTGCCACCAAGTATCTTTACGAGCTCGCGCACAAACGCATCAACCTGGAATGGCCTGCAAGAGTATCCTCCGTGCTGATGCTGAGCAACTCGCTAAGTTCTTGCAGCGTCACAACACGTGTTGTTTGGGTCAGCGCTCGTCTTGATATTATTGAGCATAGTCTTGAGGCGCGAGCTAAGTCCAGACATATAAGAGCCTAGCTGCCGGTAGTCTGCAAAGATAGCCATCGCCGCGCTCTCGTCGAGCCCTGCAAAGCCGCGGGGTAGACCTCCGATACTGCCAATACCACCTCCGTCTTCTTCTCCTGCAGCATCGCCGGGTGGTCTTCCACCGGTGTTCTCGTTTCCATCTTCGTCCTCACCCGCATCACGATCACCGTGAGCGAGGTCGAGTTGATCGTCATGATCGGAGCCTTCATGCTTATATTCAACGTCCATCATTTCAACGTCCTCGTCTTCGACGCGTGAAGGGCCAGGAGCTGCCATAGCCTTGTTCTTCGCTGCAGCGGCTTTTCCTTTCGCAGTGGTACTTTGTCTGTAGGATTAGTAAACAGGTATTAGGATCCGTGCCGGAGAAAGCCATGGGTGACACATCACCTCAATTTTTTCGGCATCTCAGATCCTGAAGGTTGGTTGGTGTCTGAACGGGAACGAAGGGCGTAAGCGGTTGTGGCTGAACGGTGACGCTTGGAGGGATCCGCAGGGGCACTGGCGGAAAGTTCTTCGGGGAGGGGTTCTGGGGCAGCACGTTTTTTGCCCTTGGAATCGCGAATGGGTTCGTTGATGGTAATCGAGGAAGAAGTGATAGGGTAAGCGGTACGGCGACCTCTGTGTGAGGAAGAGTTGTCAGAGAGCACAAACCAAGCGCTACGGCGACGTACCTCTTGCTAGTGCGAGGGGAGGGCTGTTCTTCCGTTATTTCTTGGGATTTTCCCTTTCCTTTGGTGTCGCGAGTACGTTTGGAAGAGTAGGGGTGGTAGCTGGAGCGGGTTTGACGGGAGGAGAGTTCTGCGGGAGCTGACGTTGTCTGATCTGGAATGTCGTTGTCTTTAGCCACTTTCTGCTTGGCAGCCCTGGCGCGTGTTGCTGATCGAAGGGTACGGGAAGAGTCTGAAGAAGTAGTGGGGGTCTGGAGGGAAGGTTGAGTGGTCGAGGGATGTTCAGTGGGTTGGGGAAGGCTGGCAGGGATGGCTTGTTGGGAGTGAGTATGTGATAAGTCCATTTAGAGCTGGCCGCCAGCCATTGAGTCCTGACTATGGTTGGTCAAAGTGACGATGGGATTGGAGAAGAAAGACTGGGTCGGTGAAATGAAATAATGGAGAGAGGGTCGAGTCTACCTAAAGTGAAGGGTTGAGGGTGGCCCAATCTCCGCTCGTGGCGCTGCAGCCACTCCCGCTGTCGTCTGCTCCTGCTCCTGCTCTGCTTACAGACTCACAGTCCGTGCTCCCTCAACACCTCCTCCAAGCTCTCCACAAATATGTCCACCACCCTGTCCACCTCCTTTCCCGTGATATTGTATGCAGGCGAAAATATGATATGATCCCCTCTACCCCTTCAATATTCGCACCCCCTGTCATCCCCATCACGATCAGCCCTTTCTCCATGCAACGCGCCTGCACAACCATCGCGAACCGTTGCTCTTTCAAGTCTAGCCTCTTGCCTTCGGGCCCGGTAAAGTCAAACTCGACAGCCCAGAATGATCCCCCGCCCGCACGTCGAATACGAAGGGCTGTGCAAGTGCACCGGGTGACTGTAGGCGCCCGCGAAGAAGCTGCGCCAGGCGTACCCCCATTTGGCGCCCATTTTCGAGAAGGTTCTCCTCCACAATCACTTTCTGCACAGCAATAGCAGCAGCGCAGGACAGCGGATGCGCCTGATCGGAATGGTCAAATTGACTCAGGAAACGACATGCTGAATGTGACCGCAACAGACCATGTACGTGTGGCCATGTTTCCAAAACCCGTCCTTTCCCCGAATGCCGTCGGCAACCTGTTTGGACATAAGGACAGCACCGATGGAGGCGTACCTACTCCAAAGTCAGAAGACAAGCTATCACAAAGTGCGGTCAAGAAACGGCACACCCGCCACCAAGACCCTTCGCAACAGCCTGAATGTCCGGCGGCACGTTGTCACCGAAACTCTCCCAGGCATGTGTTGTACCCATCCCTGCATCACCCGTCAACTGTCAACTATTAAGCGCCTCAAGGACGACCATGTGACTCACGGCCCATTCCGCTCATGACTTCATCCAGAATAAACAAGGCACCATATTTTCTACAAACGGATTTCATGGCCTTGAAGTAGCCCTTAGGTGCGGCAAGGGCACCGGTAGTCGCCCCAACTACAGTCTCCGCCACGACTTTGCAGGGGAACATGCGCTCAGCCATTACCAAGAAAAGTAATTTATGAGCTTACTTACATCCTATAACGGTATCTGGTCCAAGCTCGAGAAATTTGTCTTCGAGTTCCTGGCGAAGCCTCTTCACGTACTGCTCCTCCGTCTCTTCCATGCATTGGAAGCGTTTTGCGTACGCTGGTGACACCTTGTGGAAGTTCTCATGTTGGAGAATGTCTTCGTATGGTGTGCGGCGTGTGGGGTGCCCGGATAAAGAGAGTGTAGTGACAGTGTTACCGTGAAAAGAAAGGCGCCTGGAAATAAAATTCTTGCGTTGGGGCTGGTTCTGTTCATACCAGTACTGAAGAGGATACTTAATCGCCAAGTGACAACGAAGATCCCGAAGCCGATGCTGACCTGACGAGCGAGCTTGACGGCGCCTTCCATTGCCTCGGAGCCTAAACGAGAACATGAACATCCCCTAATTATTCCATGGACAGAACACACCCCCAGCGAAGAAGCCACAGAGTTCGAAAGCTCCTTTACCCGAGTCAATCAGGGTCCTAGCCAGCTCTTCAGCTGGCTCGTTCGATAACTGCACATTGTAAACATCTAGAGAGCAGCCGAGCTACTCGTAAACCTGCATCCTCACCTCAAATCGATGGCTACTCACAAGCAAGCTTATCGACCTGCTCCTTAATGGCCCTCCGCACGACCGGATGACCATTCCCGATACAAGCGACGGCGGCGCCACCAACCGCATCGATAATTTCTCGTCCATCCTTGAGCGTAACGTAGATCCCCGCCCACTGACCGCCACGGGCGGTTGCCACGGGGTGCGGTGCAGAATCGCGGTTGCCCGAGGTGACGGAACCGCTCTCTTGAGTGCAGCGAGGGACCCATTGAAGTAGGGCGTGGGCGACATGGCGCGCTTGGGAGGCCAGAGACTGAGATGATCCGGCTCCAGTCGCGCTCGATTAAATGCGATGCGCCAAATTTGAGGATGCTGATATGGTGTAAAAGTACGTTCGCTTTGGCATGTGCCGGCCTCGTTGAGATGGCTCCATAGATTCGATAGCGTTTTCTTAAAATAGGTCATCATGCCGCGCTTGTCGCCGGTGTCCCGTGTGGAAACCTGGACGACGCATGGGTCTCTGAGATCGTCGATGGCTGGATATCGCTGGATGGTGCCAATAGGGCGCGGCCGAATGCCAACGGGCCGCATCGGTCCGGGACATGGGATGACTCGAAGCCTCTTCGAGTCCTCGTCATTCGTCATCGTGAGTTGTGATGTCCGCGGGGTCAATTCAATCAAGTGAAAACCGAAAACTGAAAACCTTCATCCGAGTATGGACCTCACCTATCTGTGCGACTAACGCACGTTCGAGTCCCTCGGGAACTCAAAGTACTCGAAACTTTGCTACCTCGCAGACACTGGCAGGGCCCGGCGGGACGCATGTAAATAGCAACAAAAGCACGTAAAATCTGTTGAAATGACTCATATTTGTTGTCATCAATCACCACGTGGACTCGCAGATCGCACATGTGGGGTCCCTTCTCGTCGGGACACGGAGTGACTGAGGGGCATGTCGGGAGATGATGCGGTGTTCTTTCTCACACGCCCTGCGTGACGGGAAGTAGAACGCCGAGAGGTAGATAGATACATATGCTGCTTGACGCCATCATTGAACTCGATGGGCCAGAGCGCTTGTGGGGGTGGAAAAAACGATGTCAGATACAACCAAACATACATTTATTCCATTGAGACGCTTTACTCTTGGTTGATTTGAAACGTGAAACGTGTGAATTTCGGCCAACTACGAGCTTATGAGGAGCGGCGCTGGGCACGTGAGTACATCATGTGATAGTCATGTGACATGAATGCCTAGCTGCGACCTGCGACTCATTGTCAACGTTCTCCTATTGAGACGCACACATCTCACTCTGGCTTGCGTTCTCTCAGGAAGACATCGCAATTAATGTATGGCGCCTTCGAAAAAGCCTTTGTTTGACCCACCACCCCTCACAACGTTGGACCGTTTCTTCACGAAAGCCGAGACTTCGAACAACAGCCGAGGCTCGTCATCACAAGCACAAAGACGTGTCAAAGCGAGACATTTAAGCTCTCAAAATAGGCGGAGAACACAGTGGCTTCAACCATCCAGCGAAGATATTATCGTCCTAGATTCGGACGACGATCCACCTACGGCTAGTACCAAAAGGAAGGCGGAGGACCATTCCCGGAGTAGTCCTGACGTTGAAGTGATTGAAGCCCCTGCTCAACGAACGCATGCCACCTCGAGCTCAGGAAAAAAGGCGAGAGTGAAATCATGGCCCAAACCAGCTGATTCAAACACGCGGGATCTCTTCACACTATCTCAAGATAATTCTCTCCATTTTTCTGAGTTTGGCAGGCCACAGTTGCTCATTCCCGGTGAAGACAATGTACGACCTTTCGCCGAAGATCAGGCCGCCAGCCCCTCCGATGATCGACACCACCACGTGGCTGCACCTGCGCCCATCTCAGTGGATCCGGATGACCTATATCGTCCATTGCGGGCGGGCCCAACTAGTTCAGCGCAGGCGGACTCGGAAGATGTCATCGGCATCAATGACGAGTGGGGAACAGGTGACGACGAACTTGTCCAGACGAATGGGGCTGAGGTCTTCGAATTCACTGATGATGACGAGATTGAAGAAGTTCTGAAGCTTGAAGATGAACCTCTTAATACCTCAGGAGATATCCTCGACCAGTGTCCATTTTGCGGAATAACATTCACAAGCTTTTCTTCACTCGTCAGTTCCCTTTTTCGATATGCCATGGTATTGCCTCATGGACTCTGGACCAGGACATACAGTCACACATCACTGGCTGCTGCGACTCGTTTTCCCCTACGACTTTACATGCCCAGCCCCTCTCATCTCGCAACTCACCTGTTTCCCCGAGTTCGTCCGGGGACAAAGGGTCAGTTGGTTGCAACGCGTTCTCGATTCTCATGTCCTCTCGCAAGGAGAATGACGCATGGAAGGAAGCCGAGGCTGTGGAGGATCGCGCATTCAGATCGACAAAGGCAAACGGAGGACGTAGAAAGGCCCCTTTCTACAAGGTCCTTCGAGGCATGCCCATCGCTGTTGACGCTTTCCGCTACGGTGAAATTCCTGGCGTGACATCATATTTCTTAACGTGTGTCTTCACCTGATGTATCAACATTTCTGAAAACATCTTAAACATGTTTCTCTGTCCAGACACGCGCATTCAGACCACTACACTAATCTATCGTCATCTTGGAAGGCTGGTCCAATTTACTGCTCGGGTAAGTCTCGACCGTCTTTGTGTTGGTATCAAACTTCACGGCTTTGTGTAGAGGGCACTGCTAAATTGGTTATTCATATGCTATCGGTCGATCCTAAATGGGTTCACCCCCTCCCCATGAACGAGCCCACTTTGATTCCCAAGTCAGGCGGCGTGACAGTTACCCTTATTGAGGCGAATCACTGTAGGTTTCCGTTCATCATGACCCGTTAGTATACCGCTGATTATATCTGTCTTTCAAAAGGTCCTGGCTCATCGTTGTTTCTTTTCGAGGGACCACAGACAGTCAATGCTGGTGATAGCTTGTACAAGTCAGCCTATGTGGGTTCGGGCAGAATCTTTCGGTATCTCCATTGTGGCGACTTCAGGGCATCTCCTCAACACACTCTACATCCAGCTATCAAAGGAAAACGACTCGATATTATATATTTGGATACCACCTATCTCAGTCCTAGAGTGAGTTGAAGTGCGCATAGATGAGGCTCCCTTCTCATTGACAATCCAAACAGTACCTATTCCCTGCGCAGGCGCAGGTAATCTCGGCTTGCGCAGAACTCGCCCAACGTCTTGTCTCGGGCCAAGGCCTGGCACCCGAAGATGACAAGAGTTCTGTGAGTAAATGGATCACTTTTACCCCCAAACCAGAAGCGAAGGGTAACTGCAAGCTCACTACCACACTCGTTGTGGTTGGGTACGTTACGCGTGGAGAATTCAACGACATGCGAGCTGACTCAACGCAGTACGTACTCTATTGGGAAGGAACGCATTGTGAAAGGTTGGCACCATGCCAGTACGCAGGTATTTCTATACTGACAGCATTTTGAGCAATTGCGAAAGCGTTGCACACGAAAATCTACTGCGACTCGAGGAAAGCTGCGATCCTTCGTTGCCAATCAGATCCGGAGCTACACGAAATGTTGACGACAGACCCGTTTTCCGCTAACGTCCATCTGGTTCCTCTGGGTGTCGTCACATCCGATAGGCTGAAGGAGTATATCAGCCGTTGGAATGGTCACTGGACCAAGGCAGTCGGCTTCCGTCCCACAGGGTGGACGTGAGTAGCATGCCCACTTTTGTTTCCCTAGGAGCCAATTGCGCTGACTTCATGCGTCACAGTTACTCACCGCCTGCTGGCACCAGCGCAACGCCATCCATTGCCTCCATTCTCGCCCGTCCACCGCACCGCGAGTTCACCTACGCGCATCTACGTCCCGCGCGGGGCTCAACGCCGACCGCGCAACTCTTTGGCGTGCCGTACTCGGAGCACAGCTCATTTTTCGAGCTCACCTGCTTCGCGCTCTCGCTCGACTGGGCGCGCATCATCGCGACGGTGAACGTCGAGAGTGCCGCCAGCCGCGCGAAGATTTCTGCCTGGATCGCGCGCTGGGAGGCAGAGCGGAAGAAACGCCCGCCGGGTGTCGTTCCGTATCGCACCTTGGAGTATTGGTAGCTGAAATAGCCGGGTGGGCAGGAAGATTTTGACAATTATCTTTCATGGTAGTCTCTTTCTGATAATGCGTACAGAGGGATGCCATTTCTTGTTTAAGGTCCGGTGTCGGGCACTTGGACTTGGATAGATTATGGGCGGTGCCCCCTCTCTGGGCAGTTCAACCTCCACCGATATGCTTATCCTATAAAGTAATAATAGAAAGTGGCGATGTGGTGCTCTCGGCTAGCCGGGGTGATGCCGAGAGTAGCAGCTGAAGGGTAGAGTGCTCGTACATGAGAATAAGCGACCAGGCAGACTGTGAGCTGGCTGAGGTGAGCTGCCAGGCGCGCAAATGTGATGAACTCGTCTATGGCAGGTAGCTTCGACTCGGACCAGGGACGGTGCGGTAGGTGTTTCGTAGTCCTTAGCTCCCTTTGTACGATGCAAGTATTGCTTCAATGATGCCGTAAAGGTCGTCTGCGAGACGCCGCGACCACGGTTTGAGCGCTGCAGGCGGCGCCTATCGATGACAACCCTTAGACCCATCGTTTTTCCCCTCCCATAGTCTGTCCCCCAAACAAACAAATGAACACCATGTCCTCAACGAACAATGCGACGCCCTCCTCTTCCAGTCTCCAATTAATAATCGATGCGTTGGGCGACTATACACAAATAACAGGAATAGACCTCTCTAAGAGTCCTTTCGCAGAGAAGCTCCAACTCTCCGACTCCCCGAGTGCCATTATTGAACTTCTTCAAGAACGAGAGAAGGCCTTCAAAGAATATCGCGATGGAAATCGGAGCCTGATGACTTGCCTCAGCCCAGCAGTTCAAATTCTCCATGCATTTTCTGGGACTCTTGGCGAGGCGATTAGCCTCGTGAGCAGCGCTGGCATCATTCCCTTGTCTGTTATGCATTAACTCGGGTCCCCCAGGTCCCCTTTGCACCAGCAAAAGCGATCTTTGTTGGCATCGACGTTCTCCTCACCGTACGTCTCGAATAGTCGTTCCACCATATCACACATGATGTATGGGTTTACCAGGCTGCTAGTGGTGTCAGCACGAGCTATGACGCTCTCATCGACCTCTTCGAATGCATGGGCAATTTTCTCAAACGTCTTGAAATCTATACGAGGATTCCGCCCACCCCGATCATGACAGATATCGTTGTTAAAATATTGGTCGAATTACTTTTGGTTCTTGCCCTGGCAACGAAGCAGATCCAACAGGGACGGTTCAGTGGGTGTGCCACCATGTATACATTGCACGTGGCTGACTACCCCGCAGAGAAGTTCGCCAGGAAGCTGTTCGGGGAGAGCGAGGTTGAATCTGTGTTACAGAGATTGGATCGATTGACCCAGGACGAGGCTCGGATGACCATCGCACAGACGTTGGGCGTCGTTCACGGTCTTGTAAATAATATGAGGGTGGTTATGGAAGGTGCGCAAGACTTTGTGTGAATTTGTCGCTGACATACATCTGAATGCTCGCTCTGTTAGATGGCAGGACGTCGACGGATAGCATTCGACAGGATTTGGGTATGTGTTTCACGTAAGTAGGTGGTTAAGGCGAGGCGCTCACTCGGGCGTAGCTGCCCTTCACCGGATGGAACACAAAATAAATGAGACAAACCGTTTGTCCTTCCTGTTTTCTATCGGGTTTCGCCTCCAGATCGAATCTTCCTTGCAGGCGACCAGTTGCACAGGGATGTTCATGGTTGGCTCTCTCCTCCCGACCCTTCGACAAACCACAACTTCGTCTGGAAAGCACACCACAGTGGAACAGCGGAATGGTTCTTTAAAAGCAACGTACTGAGAGAATGGAAAGCGACAGGATCCCTCCTATGGATCCATGGGAAACGTATGTTCAGTTACCTCAACCGCCGGCGTACTCCACTTACACTGTCTCCTTCCTTATCATATAGCCGGTTCCGGGAAGAGTACACTGCTGTATGTCGTTTTCCTAGTGGCTGTGCTCGCGGGTACTCATATTAGCGGTTAGTTCAGCAATCATTCAGGACATCGAAGGAATGCGTACAGCTGGATTGGCCACAATGGCCTACTATTATTTTGACTTCCGTGATGTCAAGAAGCAAGACCTCTATGGCCTCCTCTCCTCCCTCCTTTCCCAACTCTCTGCCGAATCGGATTCTTGTTACACGGACCTCTCCCAATTACTTTCAGAAAATTACAGTGGCACCCGAAAGCCCTCTATTGGCACGCTTACGAAGTGCATGAAGGACATGTTGAGCCTTCCGGGACAAGGCCGGATTTACATCATCATCGATGCTCTCGACGAATGTCCTGATGTCTCAGGGACACAGTCTGCGCGCGAAGAGGTCCTGGGATTTGTTGAAGAACTTGTTGATTTGAAACTTCCAAACGTACATCTATGCGTGACTAGCCGACCGGAGATCGACATCCGAAGGGTTCTGCAGCCATTGACGACTCTCCAAATCTCACTTCATGACGAGAGTGGACAAAAAAACGATATAGTCGAATACATCAAGGCCGTTGTCCACTCAGACCGGAAGATGCGGAATTGGAGAGAAGAGGACAAGCAATTGGTCATTGATATACTTTCTGCCAAATCGGATGGCATGTAAGTGTGTTTTCTTGTCTGACCGTGTTGCGTCGAGCTTTACCCCGGACGCTCATATCATCACATAGGTTTCGATGGGTTGTCTGCCAAATTGAAAGGCTGCGTCGGAGTTTTCCGGCAAGTATTCGGACCACTCTGGACGACTTGCCGAGGAGCTTGGATGAAACATATGGGCGTACACTGCTGGGAATTGACGAAGAGAAACGAGAATATGCGCAACGTCTCTTCCGGTGTCTCACCGCGTCAATTCGCCCTCTTCGCGTCGATGAACTCGCCGATATTCTCGCAGTTCGGTTTGACACAGCAAATCCTACATTTGACGCAAATTGGCGCCCGATAGATGCAGAAGAAGCACTTTTATCTGCATGTTCTAGTCTCATCGCGATCGTTGATGTCAATGGCTCCCAAATTGTCCAATTCTCTCACTTTTCTGTGAAGGAGTTCTTGACATCAGAACGACTCGGGACTGCGGAAGAACGCCTTTCGTACTATCACATTCTCCCCGAATCTGCACATACGACCCTCGCCCACGCCTGCCTTAGCATCCTCCTGCAACTCGATGACAAAGTCGACAGAGACATCATCCGTCACTTTCCCCTCTCCCCATATGCATCTCGACACTGGACTAGCCATGCCCAATTTCAAACTGTGTCGTCTCATGTTCGGGATGCGATGAGGCGCCTCTTTGATTCAGCTCTACCTCATTTTGCGGCATGGGTCTGGCTATATGACATAGACCGTCATTGGGTAGATCCCATGTCGAAGAAGCACCCGACGCAACCTGAGGCAGTGCCTCTATATTATGCCTCTTTGTGCGGTTTCCGTGACCTTGTGGAACACTTGGTCGTTACCCACCCACTGGACGTCAACAGCAGAGGCGGCTTTCACATGACCCCGTTGCATGCCGCGTCGGCCAAGGGACATTCAGAAGTCGCATCTGTACTCGTTAAAAATGGTGCAGATCCTGATGATCGAGATAATGTGGGCCGAGCTCCGCTTCACAGCATATCACGAGGTGGACACCTAGTCGATGTGGGATCATTATTCAAGGTCGCGCGGCTCCTCATCGATTCTGGCGCAAACGTGAATATCGACAGCAAACAAGGCTGGACTCCACTACACGCAGCAGCACGAATGGGGTATCGCGACATTGCCCAGTTGTTAATTGATTCGGGCGCAAATCTCGATGCGCGGGATGGGAGTGGAATGACACCACTGAATATGGCCTGTCGTAGTGGGAAGCTTGAAGTCTCGCGCACCCTAATAGATCGTGGCTCGGACTTGAATTCCCGGAACTCACTCGGCGTTACTCCATTACGCTCTGCGACACGATATGGACACCTTGATGTCACACAGCTATTACTGGATCGTGGCGCTGATATCAACATAGCCAGCACCAAGGGCTGGACTGCGCTGCATCGCGCATCACAATTTGGACACCTCGAAGTCACATGGCTATTGCTAGACCACGGGGCTGAAGTGAACACACAGAACATCGATCGCTGGACTCCACTACATTCCGCAGCGGCTGGTGGGCACTGCGAAGCCGCTAAATTGCTGATCCAGCATGGTGCAAATGTTGACAGCAGGGACAATAAAGAGGAGACACCGTTGCACAAGGCATCAGAAAGCGGGTATCTCGAAATTACCCGATCCTTAATCGAGCTTGGTGCCGGTGTGTCCTCCCGGGGTCGGGAGGGCTGGACTCCATTCCATGCAGCATTGGAGAATAGGCACATGCAGGTCGCGAAGTTCCTGCTAGAATGTGGTGTCGACGTCGACATTCGAACCGGTAACGAAGAGACGTCATTAGACCTGGCATCCGGCAGCGGGAAGCTGGACATTGTACGCTTCCTGATCAACCAAGGCGCAGATGTTCACTCTAGGAACAAAAAGGGCTGGGCCCCATTACACACAGCATTGAACGGTGGGCACCTCCACATTGCAAGGTGTCTGCTAGAGTGTGGCGTCGATGTCGACAGTCGGAACGGAAACCAAGAAAGATCATTGGACCTGGCATCGAGAAGCGGCAAGCTGGAAGTTGTACGTTTCCTCATCGAGGAAGGTGCCGATATGAACTCTAGGAACAACAAAGGCCATTCACCATTCCACGCGGCATTAAAAAGTGGGCACCTACTCATCGCGAAGTTCCTACTCGCGTGTGGTGTCGATGTCAACATTCGAAGTGACAATGAAGAGACATCCTTGGGCCTGGCATCGAGCAGCGGGAGGCTTGACGCTGTACGGTTCCTTATCGAGGCAGGCGCAGATATCCATGCCAAGAACAGCAAGGGCCAACATCCATTACACATTGCATCACAAAATGGGTGTCTCGACATCGTGCGACTGTTGAACGACACTGGTGCCGCCGTCGATATTAGGAACGGGACACAAAAGACCCCATTGGCCTTGGCTTCAAGCAGGGGTAATGTCGAAGTCTCGCGTTTTCTTATCGAGCGAGGGGCTGACATCAATGCGCGGGACAACAAGAGCTGTACTCCAATACACCTCGCCTCACGACACGGACATCTTGACATGACGCGGCTGTTGCTAGAATGCGGCGTTGATGCGAACGCCCAGAAAGAAGACCTTTGGAGCCCATTGCATCTAGCATCGGCAAACGGCCACCCCAAAGTTGGCCAGTTGCTGATACAGCGTGGGGCAAGAGTTGACATGTTGAATGACGAACAACAAACACCTCTTGACCGAGCGGCGGGCAACGGGAACGTCGAAATCGCCTGTCTCCTGATCGACCACGGAGCGAATCTGCATGCAATCGACCGCAACGGTTGGACTCCGTTACACACTGCATGTCAAGCCGGGCACCTCAACGTTGTGAAGTTGTTGCTTGAGCGGGGCGCGGATGTCGATGTACTCGACAAGGCCAGTAAGACCCCAGCAGACTTATCAGAGAATAACAATGCCGAAGTTTCAACCTTCCTAGCTGAGTACAAGGAAGACGCAAGCTCGACTACATTGAACATTGCTCAGCACGATCTCGACAAAGATTGGAAGGACGAGGGATGGGTCTCACTGCACACTGCCTCGGAAGAGGGGAATCTTGTCGTCGTGAAGTCGCTACTCGATCAGGGCGCAGATATCAACGCCGAAAACGAGTATGACAGAACTCCACTACATCTAGCAGCGATGAAAGGGAACCTCGACGTCGTGCGCTTACTTGTCGAACGAGGCGCGAATGTGGGTTCGCTTGATATGTTTCGGTGGACCCCATTGCACTTTGCATCACGATTAGGACATCTTCAAGTCTCGCAGGTGCTCCTCGACCATGGTGCAGATGTAAATGCAAGGAATCACAACCATTGGACTCCGGTGCATCACTCAGCATCCAACGGATACCTCACGGTCGTGGAGCTGTTACTTGAACGTGGCGCGGATATACATATGTTGAATGACGACGGCGAAACTCCATACCAACTGTCGCTGGGAGCGGGATACCGGAAGATCGCGGATTTACTCTGGGAGCATAGCGTACGGGGAGTATATGATGCATAAGGTTAGTCAAATCATTTATATGCCACTCGCATGTCCAACTGGCATTTCGATTTTAACCCTTAGTAACAACACAAACCCCATGTATCTCACTATAATGGCAAAGCCATGCCTGGTTTTTTCGTCTGTAGTCCACCATTCTGTATTTACTGGGTTCGTTGGTGAGGGAGAATCGGAAATAGTGTTGTGATTGGATTTTAATTACAAGGGGTACAAAAGGCTGAAATTTGTTTTTCTTTTTTTTAAATCTGTTATATCCGTGCGCAGAACCCCATGTCACACTTCGTGTCTGTGTTTTACATCGGTTTTATGTGCTTACTATAGTCTGATCCGGGCTACATGTTGGGAAACAGGGAAGAAAATGGTCTGAGGAATATCGCTCAGTCACGAAGGGGGTGGGATGTAGGCATCCTCCATGCTCTGTTGTCAAGTTCTGTTACCCCTAGAGTTGGGGTGAGCTATGTAATCATCATCGCCCCCGGGAGCGGCGGTGTATGGATGCTATCGGATATTCCCGGACCTTCTCCGGTAAGCCCGATTTGTCAGCTCCCAAGACTACACCCTTGCCCTTCCACCAGCTCTTATCGCAGAGGTGTTAATTAGGCTGTGTACATTTTCTGGGAGTTGTGGAGAGGCGATTACAGTAACTTATATTCTAATAATTTCGCCTCTACTTAACTATGAACTCAGCTGCCAAACTTGGAAGCCCGCAAAGATAAATATAGGTAAACAAGGGCCAGTTATTTTGAAAGTCGCTGTAGCCTCGCCTTCGTGAGCTGATTGGTTCTGACAATGTGTGACACTGGGCGCATGATTGCGCGTTGGTGTCCTAACCAACCCTATCGCGTCCTGGACCGAGAGCGAGCCCAGGAGACAAGATCGAGATCTGCTTGACTTTCACTTTGAGGAACAATAGTGGAACAATTGGAAAAGTCGTTTCTCGGCTGTCGCGGCCCGGCCGTCATGACTATGTCGCGCCGTGAACGTGTGAACTGCCACGCACAACGCACAAATGTGGTGAGCTCGTCTGTTAGCAGGTAGCTCCGACTCCGGCCAGCCGGCCAGAGACAACGCGGCAGGTGTTTCGTAGTCCTCAACTCCCTTTATACAGTCACGGTCAGCGCGACTCGGAGTGTTGCTTCAATATTAATGCCGTAAGGGTCATCTGCGCGACAGGGCCTCGACGGTTTGCGCGCTTTGAGCGTCTGCAGGCGGCGCCTATCGATGACAACCATCGTTGTCCCTTCCCATACCATAGCTGTCCCCCAAACGAACAAATGAACATCATGTCCTCAACGAACAATGCGACGCCCTCCTCTTCCAGTCTCCAATTAATAATCGATGCGTTGGGCGACTACACCCAAATGACTGGAATAGACCTCTCCAAGAGTCCTTTCGCAGAGAAGCTCCAACTCTCCGACTCCCCGAGTGCCATCATTGAACTACTTCAAGAACGAGAGAAGGCCTTCAAAGAATATCGCGATGGAAATCGGGGCCTGATGACTTGCCTCAGCCCAGCAGTTCAAATTCTCCATGCATTTTCTGGGACTCTTGGCGAGGCGATTAGCCTCGTGAGCAGCACGATCATTATTTCCTTGTCTGTCGTGTATTAACACAAATTCCCCAGGTCCCCTTTGCACCAGCAAAAGCTGTCTTTGTTGGCATCGACGTACTCCTCACTGTACGTCTCTCGAATAGTCGTTCCACCATATCACACATGATGTATCGGTTTACCAGGCTGCGAGTGGTGTCAGTACAAGCTATGACGCTCTGATCGACCTCTTCGAATGCATGGGCAATTTTCTCAAACGTCTTGAAATCTATACCAGGATTCCGCCCACCTCGATCATGAGGGATATCGTTGTTAAAATATTGGTCGAATTACTTTCGGTGCTTGCCCTGGCAACGAAACAGATCCAACAGGGACGGTTCAGTGAGTGTGCCATCATGTATACATTGTACGTGGCTCAATAGTCTGCAGAGAAATTTGCAAAGAAGCTGTTTGGGGAGAGCGAGATTGAAACTGTGTTACAGAGATTGGATCGATTGACCCAGGACGAGGCTCGGATGACCGTCGCACAGACGTTCGGTGTTATTCATGGTCTTGTAAACAATATTAAGGTGGTTATGGAAGGTACGCAATGCTTGTGTGAATTTGTCGCCGCCATACATCTGAATGCTCGCTCTGTTAGATGGCAGGACGTCGACGGATAGCATTCGACAAGATTTGGGTTCGTGTCTCACGTACGTAGGTGGCGTAGATGCTCACTCGGGGCCCGTAGCCGCCCTTCACCGGATGGTAAACGAAATAAACGAGACAAAGCGTTTGTCGTTCCTGTTTTCTCTCTGTTTTCGCCTTTGGATTGAATCTTCCTTGCAGGCGGCCAGTTGCACAGGGATGTTCGACGTTGGCTCTCTCCTCCCGACCCTTCGACGAACCACAACTTCGTCTGGAAATCACACCACATTGGAACAGCGGAATGGTTCTTTGAAAGCAACGTACTGAGAGAATGGAAATCGACAGGATCCCTCCTATGGATCCATGGGAAACGTATGTTTCCCTCAACCGCCAGCGTAATCCACTTACACTGATGCCTTTCTTATTTATAGCCGGTTCCGGGAAGAGCACACTGCTGTATGTCGCATTCCTGGTGGCTGTGCTCGCGGGTACTCATATTAGCGGCTAGTTCAGCAATCATTCAGGACATCGAAGGGATGCGTACAACTGGATTGGCCACAATGGTCTACTATTATTTTGACTTCCGTGATGTCAAGAAGCAAAACCTCTATGGCCTCCTCTCCTCCATCCTTTCCCAACTCTCTACTGAATCGGATTCCTGTTATACGGACCTCTCCCAATTGTTTTCAGAAAACGCTTGTGGCACCCGAAAACCCTCTATTAGCACGCTGACGGAGTGCATGAAGGACATATTAAGCCTTCCGGGACAAGGCCGGATTTACATCATCATCGATGCTCTCGATGAATGTCCTGACGTCTCAGGGACACAGTCTGCGCGCGAAGAGGTCCTGGGATTTGTTGAAGAACTTGTTGATCTGAAGCTTCCAAACGTACATCTATGCGTGACCAGCCGACCGGAGATTGACATCCGAAGGGTTCTGCAGCCATTGACGACTCTCCAAATCTCACTTCATGACGAGAGCGGACAAAAAAACGATATAGTCGAATACATCACGTCTGTTGTCCACTCAGACCGCAAGATGCGGAATTGGAGAGAGAGGACAAGCAATTGGTCATTGATATACTTTCTGCCAAATCGGATGGCATGTAAGTGTGTTTTCTTGTCTGACCGCGTTGCGTCGAGCTTTACCCCGGACGCTCATATCATCACATAGGTTTCGATGGGTTGTTTGCCAAATTGAAAGACTGCGTCGGAGTTTTCCGGCAAGTATTCGGACCACTCTGGACGACTTGCCGAGGAGCTTGGATGAAACATATGGGCGTACACTGCTGGGAATTGATGAAGAGAAACGAGAATATGCGCAACGTCTCTTCCGGTGTCTCACCGTGTCAATTCGCCCTCTTCGCGTCGAAGAACTCGCCGATATCCTTGCCGTTCGGTTCGACATTGCATGTCCTACATTTGACGCGAATTGGCGCCCGATCGACGCAGAAGAAGCACTTTTATCTGCATGTTCTAGTCTCATCGCGATCGTTGATGTCAATGGCTCCCAAATTGTCCAATTCTCCCACTTTTCAGTGAAGGAGTTCTTAACATCAGAACGACTCGCGGCTGCAGAAGAGCGTCTTTCATACTATCACATTCTCCCCGAATCTGCACATACGACCCTCGCCCACGCCTGCTGAGCGTCCTCCTGCAACTCGATGACAAAGTCGACAGAGATGTCATCCGCCACTTTCCCCTCGCCCCATATGCATCCGACACTGGACTAGCCATGCCCAATTTAAAACTGTGTCGTCTCATTTTCGGGGTGCGATGAGGCGCCTCTTTGATTCAGCTCTACCTCATTTTGCGGCATGGGTCTGGCTATATGACATAGACCGTCATTGGGTAGATCGCATGTTGAAGAAGCACCCGACTCCCCTGAGGCTGTGCCTCTGTATTATGCCTGTTTGTGCGGTTTCCGTGACCTTGTGGAACACTTGGTCGTTACCCACCCGCTGGACGTCCACAGCAGAGGCGGGTTTCACATGACCCCGTTGCATGCCGCGTCAGCCAAGGGACATTCAGAAGTCGCATTGGTACTCCTTAAAAATGGTGCAGATCCTGATGGTCGTGATAATATGGGCCGAGCTCCGCTTCACAGCATATCACGAGGTGGACACCTAGTCGATGTGGGATCATTACTCAAGGTTGCGCGGCTCCTCATCGATTCTGGCGCAAACGTGAATATCGACAGCAAACAAGGCTGGACTCCACTACACGCGGCAGCACGGATGGGGTATTGCGACATTGCCCAGTTATTACTTGATTCGGGTGCAAATCTCGATGCGCGGGATGAGCGTCGAATGACACCACTGAATATGGCCTGTCGTAGCGGGAAGCTTGAAGTCTCGCGCACCCTCATAGATTGTGGCTCGGACCTGAATTCCCGGAACTCACTCGGCATTACTCCATTACGCTCTGCGGCACGATTTGGACACTTTGATGTCACACGGCTGTTGCTGGATCGCGGCGCTGATCCCAACATAGCCTGCACAAAGGGCTGGACTGCGCTGTATGGCGCGTCACGATTTGGACACCTTGACGTCACACGGCTTTTGCTAGACCATGGCGCCGAAGTGAACGCACAAACTGCCGTCGATCGCTGGACTCCGCTACATTCTGCGTTAGCTGATGGGCACCTCGAAGTCGCTAAGTTGCTGATCCAGCACGATGCAAACGTTGATAGCCGGGACGACAAAGAGCAGACGCCGTTGCACAAGGCAGCAGAAAGAGGGAACCTTGAAATCGCACGCCGCTTAATTCAGTTAGGCGCTGGTATATCCTCCCGGAGCGACGAAGGCTGGACTCCATTTCATGCCGCGTTGAAGAATGGGCACACGAGTGTCGCGAAGTTCCTGCTAGAATGTGGTGTCGACGTCGACATTCGAAACGGAAACGAAGAGACGTCATTAGATCTTGCATCTAGCAGCGGGAAACTGGACGTTGTAAGCTTCCTGATTGAGCAGGGCGCAGATATTCAAGCTAGGAACAACAAGGGGTGGACTCCCTTCCACACCGCATCAAAAAGTGGACACCTTGATGTGTTGAAGTTCCTATTCAAATGTGGTATCGACATCGATATTCGGACTCGAAGCGATGAGACGCCGTTGGTCCTTGCGTCTGGCAACGGGAAGCTGAACGTCGTACGTTTCCTGATCGAGGAAGGGGCGGATATCCATGCTAGGGACAACGAGGGCTGGACTCCATTTCACACGGCATTGGAGAATGGCCACTTACCCGCCGCGAAGTTCCTACTGGAGTCTGGTGTTGATGTCAACATTCGGAATGGAAACGAGGAGACGTCATTAGAACACGCATGTAGCAGCGGGATGACCGACGTCGTGCGCTTCCTAATTGCGCAGGGCGCAGATATCCACTTAGCGAACGATGAAGGCTCGTACCCATTTCACATTGCATCACAAAACGGGTGTCTCGATCTCGTGCGACTGTTAGCCGATGCTAGCACTACCATCGATCTTCGGAGCGGGACCCAAGAGACTCCATTGCTCTTGGCATCGAGAGAGGGGAGAGCCGACGTTTTGCGCTTCCTCCTCGAGCGAGGGGCCGACGTCAATGCGCGGGATGGCAAGGGCTGGGCTCCAATCCACATCGCATCACGACACGGACATCTTGATGTCGTGCAGCTCTTGCTGGATGGTGGCGTCGATGCGAACGTCCAGAAAGACGACCTTTGGAGTCCATTACATCTAGCATCGGCCAATGGTCGCCTCAAGGTAGCTCGGTTGCTGATCCAGCGTGGGGCAGGAATCGACCCTTTCAATGACCTGCGACAAACTCCTCTCGATCGAGCGGTAGGCAGCGGGAGAGTCGAGATTGCCCGTCTTATGATCGACCACGGAGCGAATTTGCATACCACCGATAGCAATGGCTGCACTCCATTGCACACAGCGTCGCAAAGTGGCCATCTTGACGTTGTAAATCTGTTGCTTAGCCGGGGTGCAGATGTCAATGTACTCAACAACTCCAAAAAAACCCCAGCAGATTTAGTACCGGAGAACGAGGGGGCCGACGTTGTAGACATTCTAGCTCGGTACAAGGCAGACGGAATTTCTCGAATCAAACTCCTTTCGACCGCTTCTCACACGACTCGCCGCCGCGCATATAAAGGTGGGCAGAACGAGGGAGAGGTCTCATTACATTCTGCCTCGAAAGACGGGAATCTTGCCCTCGTAAAGCTGTTACTCGAACAGGGCCAAGATGTCAGTGCTACATCCACACTTCTCGAGATGCCGCTAAATTTTGCAGCGACCGTGGGGCATATTGACGTCGTGCGCTTATCAATTGCGGCGCGAAGGTGAATTTACGCGACCCTTTTGGATGGACCCCGTTGCACAAGGCATCACGAGAAGGTCATCTCGAAGTCTCGCGCGTGCTCCTCGACCATGGCGCAGACGTGAATGCAGGGCAGAAGGGCCACTGGACTCCGATGCATCTTTCAGTAGGCAATGGACATCTCGCGGTCGTGGAGCTGTTACTTGAACGTGGCGCGGACATATATATGTTGAATGACGAGGGTGAAACTCCATACCAACTATCGCTGGGAAGTGGATACCGGAAGATCGCGGATTTACTCTGGGAGTATGGGAGAATGGCGCACGCGGAGCATGATGCATAAGGTTCGTCAAATTATTATATATCTATGTCTAATGTCTGATGTGCAACCGACATTTCGATTTTAACCCTCAGTAACAGCACAAACCTCGCGGATCTCACTGTAGAAAGCGTGAAGAGCTAGAAAGGGGAACCAAACACCCCGGCGACCTCGATCCGCGCGCGGGTACGAAAGAGCGGCCAGAAGACGTCATTCCAAGTCAAGCTAGTCAAGTACAGTACTATTTATAGTGTGTAAGATGCGTACACTACAGTTCTGTACTAAGTGTACTAGTGTCGTACGAGTGTACTGTAGTACTGTAAGTTATGATTATGTCCAATTCATGTTGTACTAGCGGTGACCCGTGTGAATGACAGAAGATTTTATTGATTCGAATTATTCGATGATGACATTTGTGTAAACTACGAAAAGGATTTTTATTTCGTAATGTTTCTCACAGTGACGGGGTGAGGAGGTATTGCGTTTGGGGAATCGGAAGGAAAGAGAGAGTGGGCTCGTATGGGGCCAGACACCGAGGTGATTACTCATCGTACTCATCAGTTGAGAACAGTGCTAAGAGGCAAAATGAGAAAGTAACAGTCAGGGAGCAATGTGTGTTTGCCACCCAGTGACGGAATTGACAACGAGGGGGAAAAAGAACAGCAAGATGGGAAAGACGAACGCTTGCACTTTGATCACAGCACAAATGAGAGCGAACGGAATGACAGGGTCAGATGGAGGTCTTAACCGAAGCGGGAGTGTGAGAACGATTACGACAGAAAAGCCCTTTTCGGGCCTCCAGCTGCAGCCAATGAGAGACATGCCCCCAATTGCTTTATATTATAGAGGATCAATACGATCAATCGTCACGCCACATCACTCACACGAGTCACCTAGTAATATTAGTTCTGACAACGTGTGACACTGGGCGCGTGCTTGAGCGTTGGTGTCCACCAACCCTACAGTACCGTCCCTCGGTATCGCGTCCTAGCCCAGGAGACAAGCGTTCCTCGGCTGTCGCGGTCCGGTCATGAGCAAAACACACGAACACGAACATGTATGAACTTTACCTTTCTTCTTCTTCTTGGTCTCCTTTGCGATCGATTGGCTGGCAGGCGCTTCGGGGCAGAGAACCACACGCCGTAGCGTGATCCCGCGCAGCGCATAGACTGTCCATTTTACAATGTCGCTCAATTCAGTTCTCCTCAAAGTCCGAACAGTTCGAAATGATGGAATACTGGCTGTACGTCTGATGTGGTTGGCATTGGCAACAGTCATGCCTGTTTCGCACCATGTAGCCCCCGCCCGCCGACATGGGCGACACCTTATAAAGTGAAGCTACTTCCCCCCTGCAGGTAACATCTCTCCCTTTCCGGTCTGTTTGCATTGCAATAGTCGCTCTTTCTCCCAGTCCATTCTTTTCAGGATATGACCGTCATCCCTCGCTTTCTCGCCGTACTGGCTCTTCTTTCCGCCGTTCTTCCGGCCGTGGATGCTCATGGCAAAACGCCCCACTGCAAGCCCAACGAATATTATTACGAGAGGAGGGGCTACTGTGTCGCCAAGAACCATTATAAGAATCACGCCGTCGATCCTCCGTGAGTTGATAGCACTGTATGTTGCTGATATGACCGAATTGACCTTTAACTCCTGGGACAGTCGTGGGAAAGGCTGCCCTTCGCATTGGTACTGGTCTGACGGTATGTCCTGGCATGGTCCTCAGTTTAACCAGAATTTAATTTTCCTTTTTCGCCAGCCAAGGACTGCTGCCTCCCATACTCTCCCCCCCACAATAAGTGGGATAACTACGTCCCTACTTGCCCAAAGGGTCAGAAGTGGGATAATAAGGAGAGTTACTGCCATGGTCCCCCCAGCCGCGGCTCCAACAACCCCCACCCCGGCAATAATAATCCCCACCATGGCAATGACAACCCCCACCACGGCAATAATAACCCCCACCATGGCAATGACAATCCCCACCACGGCAATGATAACCCCCACCACGGCAATGACAACCCTCACTACGGCAATGACAATCCCCACCACAGTGATGATAACCCCCACTACGGTGGTGAACCTAGCCGTACCGATACCGGCGATACGCCCCCCACTGGTTACCAATGTCCGAAGGGGTGGCGCTGGGACAAGGGCTACGGCGCCTGTGTTTCATTGTTCGACATCCACCCTCCTACGATCTGCCCTGATGGGTGGGTATGGAACGATGGGCGCCACAGGTGTCAATCGGAGTCCACCCCTCCGTCTGCGTATGACCCTGACCCTTCTCACCGTGGATATATTTTCTAAAGCGGGTTGAGGCGCCGAGTTTCCCCGCTGACAAGATGATTCGTGTTCATGCGGCGATCCTTGTCCGAATCAACGACGGTTTCATTTCCTCAATTTTAGGCCTTTTATACCCAAACTACCTGTGACAAACTCCTATGTGACGGATGTGCTCCAGGCCGCTCACTCAGGAAGCGCTTAACTTGTCTTGTCTAAGATCCGCGCGTTCCATTTTTCGTCGCGCGCAATGTCATCCCTGGTTTTTTCGTTCGTCTCTATAGTCCGCGCGATTCCGTATTTACTAGGTTCGTTGTTGCTGGAGAATCAGAAATAGTGTGTTTTGATTGGATGGACGAGTTAATTACAAGCGGTGCGACAGGCTGAATGTTGAAGGAGGCAAGGAAAGGATATTTGACGCCCGACGGACGGCGATTTCCGAGTTTGACAACAACAACACCCACGACGACCCCAAACAGGGCTAGCACTCCCCGACGCGACGACAAACAAAGGAAGATCGGGGCAGCCAGCAGCACAGCACCCTACACCAACCCATGGGACAGTCGATAGTCAGGCAGGTCAGCCAGAGTACTGTGCGCGATGAAGAAAGAGAGTTCGTCCACGATCAAATGACCCTTACGTACAGTCCCTGTGCTTCGAAGAGTATCCAGATCCACATCCCTTGCCTACTACTCATCTACATCTATGGGATGAAGCTTTCCCACTTCTGAATGTTCGCATGTACTCCCCTGGCTCAAAGGACCACATAGATCGATGACCCGTTAAAGGTCTGTGTAGCAATGCCCTGATGCTGATCCCTGCCTTCCGTGCAGCTTCATCAGCCATCGTGACCGCGATCCATTCTCTCTGGCGGCGGTGGGGAGGGTGACGAAAACTTGTACGTTGTCAGAGAGGATTAGCGCTTGCAGCACCACCAAAATACTTTGTCGCGTGCCGCCGACATGCAGTTCTTTAAGAAACGGAAGCTCGCACGAAGGGGGCGGGTGAGATGCCGCGTGACCGGAGGGCAAAACTCCATATAGCTCGAGCACTTCGAGTTTCGGTACCGACGCAAGGCCGTGAAGCATGGAGTCCAGCGTCGGCCACATGACCCGACTGCCAGACACCCGGAGGTGCGTCAACCCTCGATGGAGCAGGAAGGTGTCCTCGGGCAGGTGGCACTGATCGAGGCATAGGACGCGCAATCGTGCGATCGCGGCAACCATCGCGGTCCTATCAGGGCCCGAGTGCACCTGAAATGGCAGCTCTGAAGCGAGGTCCAACTCCTCGAGTGCCGGCGCGCCGCCACACAGCGCACCATATACGATACTCATGACGCGATCGCCGTACCTGGTGCCCCAAGGTGAGTGAATGCGGATCTTGCGGACCCGGCTCATGTGTGCGAGTGCGTGGCACAACGCGTCGACCGAGACATAGCCCCTATCGAGAGAACTGTCTCCGGAGTCGACACGAAGGGTGATGGGATGTGGGTGGGAGAGCGCGAGGGCACGTTGCGCCCATCGGGGGCTCACGAGCGGGATGCACGTCCACAACGCTTTGCACTTGAAGGCTACTTCGCGCCAGAGATGGCACACATGGCTGACTGCGACCCAATGTGGGGTGCGGATGGGACTGTCCTTCGTGAATCGTCCGGAAGGGTCAAGGTCGCGGTCGAGGGGATGAATAGTGGGGGCGTCATGATCATAGAATAGTGGCATATAACACATCATTTCGGAGAGAATTTCGACAGGAATGAGAGTGATCGGGTGCGGGTGAGAAGGGATCCGCGAAGTGCTGGGTGGCGTCATCTGGATGTGCTGGATGGAACGATGGTCGGGAAAGGACTCTGGGGTGTTGTTGGTGAGCGTGGAGGGCGAACCAAGTTGGATGATATTTGGAGTACTGGGAGAGTATTTATACGGTGGATACAAGATCGAAGCCAGTCGAGAAGCGTGCACATTCCTGGACAGTTTCAGAACTGGACGGCGGTTCCATTCATGGGTTGGGATAGATTCCAGTAAGTTAGCAGGAGCCACGTGGTATAAAGATTAATTAAAGATCAAGATCCGGGTTGAGATCGAGATCGAGGTCGAACATCGGCTGTGGCAGCCTGTTGTCCATGCGGTACGGATTCGCAGCTTGCGCTCGATGAGGCTCCGGGGACGGCGAGGGCGCTGCGGAGCGGTCATCGCCAATGAAATGCATGCATCCGAAGAAAAACTTACGACGGCCGACAGAGTGAGTTTCGCCCAACGGTCCAAGGGGTTCTTCAGCGTTGAGATGTCCCCGCCGCATCTTCTCTTCGTTGGGAAACGGAGGGAAAAAGAGGGGGTGGGGCCTGGCCAGGCAGCGAGAGGTCGGGCAGATTGGGCGGTGCGGAGGTAAATGCGCTTAGGTTCTGAGCGTAGGCAAGGAGCTCCGGGTATGGAACAGCACCTGCGCGAACGAAAACGTGTCACTGACGAAATCCGCGGACGGAGCTGTCGTGCGGACGTACCAGCTTTGCCTGCTCTATGGCATCGAGTCGTTCATCCCCTTCCGATATCATCGCCTCCAGGTCACGTCGTCCATCTTCGAGTTGCATGATTACAGCACGCCACGAGTCCTCCAGTCCAGGACCTCCGCCTTGAGCGTCTCGATGCGCTGTTGTTTCTTCTGATGAAAATGGGCGAGTTGCACAGTCGCGGCGAGAGCCGCATCGGCATCGGCGAGCGCAGCAACGGGCGGCGGGGGAGGCGGTTTGTTCTGTGGTGGGGAAAGGGACAGGAGAAGCTGCTGCGCGACGTGTTGAGATGGTTGAGAGGCCGAGCAGGAGGCTTGTCATGGAATCTGTCTGTCGCGGGCCACGGGGTGGACCCCTCTGTGTCGAATGGGACAGTCCACTGGTGGGTTGTTGTTTGCCATCGTGTCTGCAACTCTCGGGCGCTTGTGCTATCGGCCAAAACCCAGCAGCGGTGCAGCGGACCGCGGACGCGGACAAACTGAGCGCTCGCACTGCGCTCGCTCGACCAGCTGCTGTTATTAAATTTCTCGCTGCAGTGAATGAACAACAGCCGTTGTTCCGAAAAGAACGTCGTGCAGTAGTCGTCAACGTTCTCCACGTCAATAAGATTCTCTAGCCGTTTTGCGGCTTCTCCCCGGTACTACATCGGCTACAGTCGACTGTACTACGGGTCTGCGCAGCCGCATGCCATCGAACCGGACCCGAAGCGACGAGGCACTAGTACTGCTGCATGTCCACACCCCAGCATCGAGGAAAAACAGCAGGCCGGTGATATATTCACCACTTATGATGGATGGTCCTGTTGGAGTTGAAGCCGCCAGTTTCGTAACGTTGCAAACCGAAGATGCAATTGAATCAATCGGGCGATAATGAAAATTCCAACGGTCTCGGAGCAGGATTGAATGTAACCGCTAAGGTCAAAGTGTGCTGTACCATAAATTGCTGCCTATGTTCCATGCTCGAGGTACAGCGTATTCACTTTTTTTCCTTGCTTTTTTTCAGAACAATTACGGGCTAAATATTCCAGGGAAATTTAACCTTATCCCGGCTTCATCGAAGCCGGTTCCGGTCCGTCCCAACATTTGAAGTGTCCGAACGATGCTGTACAGCACCCGTCCAATGTGCAGTAGTATCCACAAAACTTCCCAAATACTTCATGTAGCCGGCCACGCGGGTTTACACTAGCTCAAATCATGTATTAGCATTTTTTCTGATTTTCCTCGTTTTTTTTTACTATTTAGAGGTTGAGTACCAAGTCCACGCCATGACCTGTCAGACAAAGGATCTTCAACGTCGGGTACAAGTCTACCCATCAGATGTATTATCAGGCCTCAGGCCTCAGGATGCCAAAATCAGTCCGACTTTACACGATATTTTCGGGGTCCTCACAACGGTATCATGTATCATACAACCGGTGATCAAAATACGACGGGTTAACGTTTAACCCACCCGCGCTAATCCCTACTACAACCCACCACCACCTCATCCTTCCCCCTAGCCATTACTTCCTCACACAGGTCCATCCCGCTTTCACAAGGCTACATTTCTCCGCCGTTTCCAGTATGACAGATTACTCACAATCCTCTCATTTCCGAGAGCTGTTCGAGCGCGCCTTGCAAGACTACGAGGAACAGACGGGCACAGCACTGGCTAGACATCCACTGGCCGGGCAACTCCAGAGTTGTAATTCGGTCGACTCCGTTCTCGCCGTTCTTCAACAGCAAGCACAAGCCTTTACTGAATTTCGAGGGAGCGACGGCAGAATCACCAAGTCGCTAAAGAGTGCCGTATCAGTCATCCTTGCACTCTCAAGCAACACCAACCTCCGCGACGTCATGAGTATGGTGCGTTGCAGGGCGCTGACCGGTGTTCCGCCTCTCTGATTGTTATTCTACAGCCGTTTCCACCTGCGCAGGCTATATTTTCGGGGATCACTGTCCTGTTCGCTGTATGTGCCCTTCTTCGGTCCCGACATGTGTATTTTTGTGACATCCAGATGTATCACTGGCAGGCGGTCAAGGATGTCAGTGCGAGCTACGATGCCTTGGTCGACTTGCTCGAGTCTATCGAACGCTTCCTCTATCGACTTGATATATATACCAAAATCTCTCCGACGGTGGCAATGGCGGAAATGATCATTAAAATAATGGTGGAGGTACTTTCCACTCTTGCCCTTGTGACCAAGCAGGTTAGGCAGAAGCGGCCGAGTAAGTCCGACCTCGTTGATAAACTGGTTGACCTGAACGCCACGCAGTAAAATTTGTAAAGAAGCTTCTGGGAGATAATGAAGTTGAGGCGGTGCTGCAAAGGCTGGATCGACTCACTCAGGACGAGGCTCGTACGACAGCAGCGCAGACTCTGGAGGTCGTGCATGGTCTCGTGCAAAATATGAAGATGTTCATGGATGGTGAGCAAACGCACGTGACTTGTCAACCGCTGGCTTGCTGAGTCTCACTCCCGCCAGACGGGAAGATATCGATTGACTCTGTCCGGGCTGCCCTCGGTGAGTTTGACTGGTTCCAATAAGCTGGTACCGTGTCTAATTGAGGGATAGAAACGATGCAAAAAGTGGCACGTGACATCAACAAATTGAAACGTCGGTTATATCGAACTGTTGGCTTTTCCGAATAGAAGGCCTGAGATTTTTTGGCAGGTGATAAGTCAGAGCGTAATGTCCGGAAATGGCTCTCTCCTCCTGATCCGTGGAAAAATCATAATATCGCCTGCGAATTGCATCGCGAAGGGACCGCAAAGTGGTTCCTTCAGGGCGACAAATTCTCACAATGGAAAGCGTCTTCACCGAGTCCCCATCTTTGGATTCACGGGAAACGTCAGTTGTTGCTCGTCCATTATTCTCTCGCCGAGATTGTTGACTTTCGCCTTTTGTAGCTGGGGCAGGAAAGAGCATCCTTTGGTGCGTCATCCATTCGATATTTCCGTCTTAGGAACTTACGGTGATCGCTAGCTCCACAATCATCGAGGATATCAACACCATGCAGAAGTCTGGGCTCGCCTCGCTTGCGTTCTTTTATTGTGATTTTAGAGAGGAGGAAAAGAAGCACCTGAGTGGGCTGCTCTCATCTCTGCTAGTTCAACTCGGTCCCCAATCCGACTCCTACTCCGAGATTCTTTCTAAATTCCACTCGGAGCACAAAAATGGCTCGCAGCAACCGAAGGACGATGCACTCGTCCGATGTCTGAAAGAACTACTTGGGTTGCCGGGGCAAGCACCCGTCTACCTGATACTGGATGCCCTGGATGAATGTCCAGACACGTCTTCAAGACCGTCCCCCGCGAGAAAGTCCTGACGCTTGTGGAGGAGCTTGCCAGGTCAAACCTTCCCAATATCCGCATTTGTGTGACCAGTCGACCCGAGATGGACATCAAAATGGCCCTCGACCCCTCGATTTTCTGCTCCGTTTCCCTACATGACGAGCGCGGACAAATAGATGATATCGAGAACTATATCAAGTCGGCCATTAGCGGGGATCAAAAGAACCGGCGGTGGAAAGCAGAGGACAAGCAAATGGTGATTGACGTCCTGACAAGAAATGCTAATGGGATGTAAGTAATCAACACCAAATGGTTGATGAGTCGCTCATACCCGTAGGTTCCGATGGGTGTATTGTCAGGAGGTCTACCTCCGTGGTTGCCACCCAGGACGTATCCAGCAAGCGCTAGCCGAATTACCAGAGACCCTCGACGGGACGTATCGGCGAACGTTGCGGGAGATCAATAACGCCGACTGGGAATTTGCCCACCGTCTGTTCCAATGCGTCGCGGTGGCTTCCCGCCCGCTCACTGTGAAGGAACTCTCTGAGTTTCTCGCATTCGATTTCGAGGCAGGACAGATTCCAAAATACCACGAGGGCTGGCGCTCGGAAGATCCGTTGGATGCGGTGCTTTCCACATGTTCCAGCTTACTTTCCGTTGTCCATGTAGAAGGTTCACCACGTTCACCAGTGATTCAATTCTGTCACTTTTCGGTGAAGGAATTCTTGATGTCTACCCGCCTTGCCGAAACAAGTGGCGATATATCCTGCCGTTATCACATTTCCTTGACACCCGCTCATACCGTTGTCGCGCAAGCATGTCTGGGCATTCTGCTACACCTGGATACAAGCATCACTGAAGACAGCCTGCAGAAATTTCCCCTGGCCGAATACGCTGCCGAGCATTGGGTTGGCCATGCCCGATTCGAGAATGTTTCAGCAAACGCAGAAGAAGGATTGAAACGGCTGTTCGACCCGAGCAAAGCTCATCTTGGGATCTGGTTATGGATATACGACCCACAATTCGATATGTGGAAGCGAAGAACACGGGACGGAAGGTCATTGACACCCAGAGGAACGGCCTTGCATTACGCAGCTCTTTGCGGCTTGGAGAGAATTGTGGACTTCCTGGTCATCGCGCACTCACAAGACGTGCACTCTCGGGCCTTCCACGAGTCGAATGCATTACATGTGGCGTCGGGCATGGGACATGCAGAAGTTGTTCGGATACTTCTCGAGCAGGGCGCAGATCCGACAGCACAGGACAAGTTTGGCATGACACCATTCCATTTTTCATCGTTGAGAGGACATGTGGAAGTCATGCAGATACTTCTCATGCATGGCGCAGATCCGACAGCACGGGTCAAGAATGGCTGGACACCGATCCACTTGGCGTCGATGACCGGACATGTGAAAGTTGTTCAGAAACTTCTCGAACAGGGCGCAGATCCGACAGCACAGGACAAGGATGGCGTGACACCATTCCACTTTGCGGCGTCGAGCGGACATGTGGAAGTCATTCGGATACTTCTCGAACAGGGCGCAGATCCAACAGCACAGGACAAGGACGGCGTGACACCATTCCACATGGCGGCGTCGAACGGACATGTGGAAGTTATTCGGGTACTTCTCGAGCAGGGTGTAGATCTGACAGCGCAGATCAAGAACGGCATGACCCCATTCCACTTGGCGTCGTGGAGCGGAAATCCGGAAGCCGTTCGGATACTTCTCGAGCAGGGCGCAGACCCGACAGCACAGGACAACTCTGGCCAGACACCATTCCACGCTGCGTCGTCGTGCGGACTTGCGGAATTCAGTCGAATTCTTTTTGAGCAGGGCGTAGATCCGACAGCGCGGGACAAGAACGGCCAGACACCATTTTACCTTGCGCCGTCGAGCAGAAATCCGGAAGCCATTCAGATATTATTCGAGCTAGTTGAAAATCCGATATCACAAGACGGCATGACATCATTCCAGCTAGCGTTGTGGAGCGGATATGTAGAAGTCATTCAGATACTTCTCGAGCAGGGCACAGATCCGAAAGCACAGGATAAGAACGGTGTTACACCATTGCACTTGGTGTCGTCGAACGGACATGTGGAAGTCGTTCGGATACTTCTCGATCAGGGCACAGATCCGAAAGCACAGGATAAGGACGCTGTGACACCGTTGCACTTGGCGTCGTCGAACGGACATGTGGAAGTCATTCGGTTACTTTTCGATCATGGCGCGGATGCGACATCACAGAACAGCTACGGCCAGACACCATTCCACTTGGCGTCGGACAGGGGACATGTAGAAGTCATTTGGATACTTCTCGAGCAGGGCGCAGAACTGACAGCACAGGACAATGATGGCCGGACACCATTTCACTTTGCGTCGGACAAGGGACGTGTGGAAGTCACTCGGATACTTCTCGAGCAGGGCGCAGATCCGAACGCACAGGATAAGAACGGTGTGGCACCATTCCACTTGGCGTCGTCGAACGGACATGTGGAAGTCATTCGGATACTTTTCGATCAGGGCGCAGATCCGACAGCACAGACCAAGATCGGCCAGACACCGTTCCACTTGGCGTCGGACTGTGGACAAGTGGGAATCATTCGGATACTTCTCGAGCAGGGCGCAGATCCGAAAGCACAGGACAATGATGGCCGGACACCATTTCACTTTGCGTCGGACAAGGGACATGTGGAAGTCATCCGGGTACTTCTTGAGCAGGGCGCAGATCCGACAGCACAGGACAAGGACGGCGTGACACCATTCCACATGGCGTCGAACGGGGGACATGTGGAAGTTATTCGGATACTTCTTGAGCAGGGCGCAGATCCGAAAGTACAGGACAATGATGGCCGGACACCATTCCACTTTGCGTCGGACAACGGACATGTGGAAGTAATTCGCATACTTCTTGAGCAGGGCGCAGATCCGACAGCACAGGACAAGGACGGCGTGACACCATTCCATATTGCGTCGGACAGGGAACATGCGGAAGTCATTCGGATACTTCACGAGCAGGGCGCAGGTCCAACAGTGCAGGACTGGGACGGCCGGACACCATCCTAGAAGGTATCAGATAGGTTTCGTCTTTATGTCCAGCCTGACATAATACGAAGGTAGTAGTTAAATTCTGTACACCGTCAGTCATATTTGTGTTGTGATGCAGCAGGTAATAATGCGAATACTACTAGCATTGTCGTCCTATTCCGACATGTCTATATCGACAGACCCAGCCTCTCGCCCGCCTGATAACATTGGGGCAGCTCGTTGACACCGGACCGGTGTGCCGCTGGTTATCACGTGCCATAGTTCCCACCAGTTGTATGTTGCTACGCCGCGCGGAATAGAATTTTTGATTTAAAAAAGAAATATCCCAACTGCCGTCTCCAGCTCGCTCTCCGTAACGGGAGCATCATCGCTCGACTTCTTTCATCTGGAGAAATGAGAAGGACTTTTCAGAGCTTTCTCAGCACCCAACTAGGCATGGGAACCTCTTTGCAGTGATGGCGCAATCCTCGTAAATCGTAATCGCAAATCAAATCAGCGACTCAGCCTTTTACCGAAACTGAGTCGTTCCTTAGCCCTTACAGTGACCTCCAAGGCACCCGACTTTGCTGTCCTCCCGCAAAAAGTTCTTGAAACTCACAAGTTATCTTATAATGACCTGATAAACAGTATCACAGGCGCTGACTCGGTCCGATCCCTGTCAGATCATTGCATGGGATGATGGGAAGTCAATGGTAGTACTGTACGCATAGCTTGTGCTTCAGGATAGTCGTCGGTTGAACATCGTTATGGAGCCAGGGGATGACCAGACTGATGGCACTACTTCTAACAAGAATGGCGCGAAGGACTGCATACGAGCATAGGTAGAAGAGCGTTGATCAGGGCATTTAATTATTGGTATTCTGCGTTTAAATGTGAGACCGGTGCTTTGAGACAGCTTGGAGGACTCTGTGTTCTTGACAAGAGAGTCAAGGGCAGCCAGGTCATTCACGGGTTCCGTGATCGCAGAGGGAACTTCATGCACTTGACCCAGCCTGAGCCCAACATATCACCTGGGCTGCCAGTGCCCAGCGAAGATAGCTGTGCGTAAGTGACTGAGACCTCCTGAGAGCGTCATCGTCAGCCATAAACCTCTCCATGCTCTCGTTTACGAAGCGCAGCACCTGTTTCGCCTAGTCTATGGCAAGGTATGCCTCCATACTCGTCTCGTGCAAGGCGAGCCGTGCCTCTTCATTTGCTTTGTCTGACACAAGAGTGACAAGACGAGCCGCGCGCTCTCAGAAGTGACGCAAGGAATAGTGCCAAGAAGCTTTCCAACTGGACGCCGTTTATGTCAACCTCATATCCGAGTCTCCGAAGTAGTAAACGCGACGGAGAGGGAGCGACTTGGAGAAGTATCATTTGGCGCGCAGAGAGGTCGCTAATACTTGAAGCAAGGGCTGGGCCGGTTGGGAATGGCGACCGAACTGAGACACATAGGTGCGCAGCAGAATTTACGAGCCCCTTGACATGATGGAGCGATCAATGGGAGCGATAGCGAGTATTGGGTGGGGCGTACTGGTGTACGGTTTTGTTTTGCATTGCATTGTCTCTGTCATCTCAGACTATCTTGGGTATACAGGTCTAGGGTTAGTTTGGGAGGTTTACTATTATTCATTGGCTATCCATGCTCTGGACGCCTGTTTTATGGGTGTGTATTTGGGGGCGTGATGGTATTTCACTTATTTTCAAACCGGCGGCTTGGGAAATTTTAAAATTGATGGACCGGGCGGGAGCGGCCCGTGTCACGTGAGAGACCCAAGACTCTTCCGGAGCTGCCGTGGGCATAAGTTATAGTCGGCTGAGTCGGTTCTCTCGTTACCACCAGTTGCAAACCATGTCGCGCGTCGACCCTGCGCCTTTTCACGACAACCCTTGGCAAGAGGATTTGGGAGTTTCACAGTGAGCGTTCCATCTCGCGGCCTCTCTTGCTTCCCTAGAACTTTCTCCCAGCGCCTCACCACCCTCCTCAACCCGGCCACAGTCACCGCCGCCGCAGTTTGAGCTATCGTCCGAATCTGGCAAGCCCTCGTACTCCGCCGAAGAATACGAGCTTTCTCCGAACCTAGAGGCATGGTCGAGGAGCGCTCACCGGCACCGGCTTCGGCCGCACTATCGTGACGGCGATACAATCGACTGGTGGCATGAAGACGCGTCGGAGCGCGAACGATGGAAGACGTTGATCTCGCAACATGGGCTCAAGGGACTGGTTTCGCCTTTCGTGGACGCCGCGAAGCTATGGTTTGTCATCATACTTACCGGGATTTGCGTGGGCCTCGCGGGTGGATGGTTGGACATACTTGTCATGTGGTGAGCGCTCTTCCTTTCGTTATTGGGATTTAATGCGTATGCTTCTTGAAAGGCTATCTGGTCTCCGGGAGGGTAGGTGTGCCCGGGGATTTATGTGGAATCAAATCGAGTGTTGCGCGGGAGTGGAACGTATGTGGCCCTCATTCATCATCCATTCATTTGTAACACTTAGGCAATCGCTAGCGGGTGACGTCTGTCAGGACTGGCAGCCCTGGGCGCAGTACTTGGGGATCAGCTCTATATTGGGTCAATCTCTCTTTCATACGGTTTCATACATTCTACTCTCCGTACGCGCCTTCCCATCGTCTGAAACGTGTTGTCACTTCCATCTGTCTTCAGACGGGTTTTGCGGCCAGTGCTGCGGTCCTGGTAATATCATATGCTCCATAGTAAGTCCCGTATTCGCGAATCAATTTGATAGCTTGACTGTGAAAGGCAGCGCTTTTCATACCGGAAGTAAGTGCTTCTTGACTGGGTACTCTTGTTTATTTGAACGGTCTCCCAGTTCCAGAAATAAAGGCAGTGAGTGGGGCTGTATTGTTGTTGTTGTTGGTCATTCGTCTACTAACCATTATCCTGCCCCCGCAGATCCTCGGCGGCTATGTCTTCGACTCATTTCTGAGCTCTTGGACCCTTCTTATAAAGGCCCTCGGCCTTGTTCTTTCTGTATCTTCTGGACTGTCTCTCGGAAAGGAGGTGAGGTTCCTATATCTCAAATAATCGTTGTGTCTGATAGGACAAAGGGACCTTTGGTGCACATATCGTGCTGCATGTCATTCCTTTTCATGAGGCTTTTCTCGAAGTTTCACAGAAATGAAGGTACGTACTCTGTTTGACATTGGGCATTACTCATTACATGGTTCAGCCCAAAAACGCAAGATTTTGGCGGCTGCGGCATCGGCAGGTATCTCAGTAGCGTTCGGGAGTCCACTTGGCGGGGTCCTCTTCGGTCTCGAAGGCACGTTAAACTGTCTGCTTTGACCTCTTCGCGGCACTTAGCCCTGCCTTCCAGAACTTGACGCCTTTGGCGGTGATTTCGACGTGATGTGGCGCGGGTTCGTCACATCGGTCATCGCGGCTGTCGCGCTACAGTATGTGGACCCGTTCAAGACCTCCAAGCTCGTTTTGTTCCAAGTCTGTTTTGTATCATCTCCACCCGGCCAGCCTGGTGACAGCTTACATGCGTAGGTGACCAGCGGCAGTGACACCTGGCTAGCTTTTGAGTTGGTTGGTACATTTTTTGACGTCCTATATCGTGCGAATTAATGCTACGCAGGTTCCATGGTTATTCCTTGCTGTGGCGGGGGTATGCCACAACTTTTTGCCTACTAGCCAGACATTCTAAATTAGAACTATGCAGGGCGTTCTCGGCTCTCTCCTGACCAAGCTAAATATCGCGGCTGCGGTATACCGAAGGAATAGTATATTACACCAGTGGCCAATCTTAGAGGTCATAGGTGCGGCAGCAGTAACTGCGGCTATAAGCTACCTGGTGAGAGTGGCACGATGTGTCAGTTTGTGCGCATCAGAGGGCTGATACCCCGTAGGTTGTTTTCCTCAGGTGAGAATATCGGCCCTACGCATCTGGGGGCTGTCTAAAAGAACGACCCAGAGTCCCTGCTTCGGATCTTGTAGCCAATCTCTTTCAAGAGTGTGACCCCCAACGCATAGACTTCCACGGATTATGCAAGTAAGCTTGTTCCTGTTTCTAAGGAATAAATAAACCCATTCCGACGACTTTGAAGCCCGACAGCTATGTGGGAGAATGTATTCCTGCTTGTGTTGACTGGAGTCGTGAAGATCGGCCTCACGGCATGGACATTTGGCATGATGGTGCGATTTATTTTATGACTCTGACAATTCTTCGTAAACTGTCACAGGTGCCAGCGGGGATTTTCTTACCAACAATCGCAATAGGCGCGGCCCTTGGACGTGCGGTTGGCCTCTTGACGTATGGGTTGACTTCACTCCTCAAGTTAATTGGCCTGACCGTGCTTTAGCCAGGGTCTGTATCGAGCATACCCCAAGGCGTGGTTATTCTCCGCCTGTCCACCAGATCCGACAGTCCGCTGCATTTATCCTGGCTTCTACGCAGTCATTGGCGCATCATCGATGTTAGCGGGTGTTACTAGGATGACTGGTAGGTGGAGGCCGCAGTTTCGAAGAGGAATCGTGCTCATGACTCACAAAGTTTCACTTGTCGTCATCGTGTTTGAGGTGAAGGGTGGAAAATCGTTCTCTGAACCAATAAGTCGTTGATCGTGGTTGTAGTTAACGGGTGCGCTGTCGCACGTGCTTCCGATCATGATCTCGGTCATGGTCTCGAAGTGGGTTGCTGACGCACTTGGTCCGGACGGGATCTATGCATCGTGGATCGCCCTCCGCCGATATCCGTGGCTCGCGCCTTTCGAATATCGCGATAAGGGAGAAATCGCAGCTGATGCAATGACCCCAGTCAATAACTTGGTCGTCTTGCTCGAGGGTTCGCCTCTTGGCGAGCTGAGTCAGTATTGCATCTTTCTTAGCCGATGAGCGAATCGCTAGATTAACCGCGGCTCATCTACAGGAAGACTACTGGATACGTGGGAGTACCACGGCTTCCCAGTTGTAGAGAACGGGACACTGCTGGGCTACGTAGCGCGAGAGAAGCTCGGGAGTTTCATTGGTTCGCGCTTGCCTTTTTTCCTCGTCGCCATCGAACAGATTATCAACCGTCTTGCAGATCCTCTCCTCTCCGAGAGTGGCGGGGCAACTCGCATAGGCAGGTTCCGCGGGCCGCAAGATGGCGACTCTGCAGACCTCTCGCCGCTGTTGGAAGACACCATGCAGCTACGGAAAGAGGTTCCATTGGAACTCGTCGTGAACATGCTCCGCAAAATGGTCAGCTCTTACCACCCCCCCCACGGCCAATTGTGTTGTTCCCATCGACTGACAATTGCTTTTTTTTTTGTAGAACCTGCGACACATCACGTTTACGCAGGCCGGCACACTGACGGGCATGATCACAAAAACGGACATTGTCGCTCTGTCAACAGCGAACTTTCCTCATCGCGGCGTTCTCGCAGAGGAGGGGACAGTGGCCGACAGATAGTATTTATACCTATTATGAACTCCTTAAATATTTAAAGCCCCGATGCCGCGCCTGTATATTATTAGAGCTCTTTTCAAGTGAGGACTTCGCCCCTGCACTCTAGATCTTCCATGTGATATGCCAGGACCAGGCTGTACAGCCTCCGATAGAGAGTTGTAACGTAATGTGATGAGAAATCTCAGAACTTCCCACATATGGTGGTGATGGTCCCACCCCACACTTCAAGTCAGTGCCGGTCATGCTTCAACAGTACTGCAGTAGTACTAAACTTAGCGGCTTCGAAATTTCAAAGCCTAGGAGTGAGAATCCGATTATGATATAAGGTCATCGCAGCGACGCCAGGGCCGAGCCCCGAATCGGTGTACCCTCGCGGTCATGCCTCAGTGTCCCTGGCGCTCGCATGTCACCTTCCCAAACCCCAAGCCCCCCAGCCCTGTCCCTTGCTTTCTTTCTCCGGATTTTCAATACACAAGTACGCACCTCTTTCTCTCTCTCGCGCGCGCATGGGCATCTTATCATGTGCCTATCAGTGCATAGTATACGCTGCCAGAACCACCCAGACGCGAGGACAACTCGACTCGACTCGGCTCGGCTTGGCACACGTCCCCTGCACGCGAGGGCTTGTTGGATGGGGTTGTGGCACTCATTACGGTATATCCCTGCGAATGCACTTTGATGGATATCACGATGGGTACATGTGGCTGGCTGGCTGGTTGAGCGAGGAGTCGTCCCTATTTCATGGGGTGGTTGATGTGTGTGGCCTGTGAAACGATGCGTGGGTTGGGTGAACCTCTCTATCCGAGTCCTTTATGTCGTGCGGGCTGCACTCCCTTTGCGTGTTGGCTCGCCAGGGGTGTCCCTTCCATGCATGATAAGATATCGATAATATACAGTACGCGTGACGCGGCGATCACGGCCAATTCCGCTACTTGTCTGAGAGAGAGAGAGGACCCTCGCGGTCAAAGATATATACAGTTATCTTCTCTTCCATCTTCCCGCGCGTACGCGCAATTCGGAACACACACGGAGCGTGCCTCCCTCCTGATTCGCGGATTAGTGCGGCGGACGGACGTGTGTGCCTCCCCCCCTCGGTAGCGACAAACCGCAGTGGTGCGGATAATAATCACTTCCTGCCGTGGGCAGAGGGAGGATGGCCAGTGGTCCAAATTCCTTCTGGAGCTCCCTCGAACGACACAGGTTTATATTTATTTATTTCCCTAAACGCTGTTACGCACACGTCTTTCCCTCCGTGGGACCCTTGAAAACGCAGGCTACACGACGATTTCTCATCGGTCGCCTCAGTGTTCAACGTTTAACGTTCAGCGTTCGGCCATGATACTGTAGTCTCTCGCAGCTTGGGCATCCGTTGATGAACGTCGAATATCAATGTTGCTCAACGGATGGAGGGGGGCCTGCGGTTCGACGGATTCTTTCAGGCATGGGTCATGCATTTTTTTTTCCAACTTTGGCCCCAGAAACAAAGGAACACACACCTCGAAAGGATAGATATCTCCCAAAAATCCGTGTGATGGGACATCGGCGGATGGCGCTCGACAGCTGTCAAAGCTTTTCTGGTCACCCGACAGGTCAGCTGAAACCGTTCTTTCTCCTCTTCTGCTTCTGATGGTTGTCACGGGAGTTAGGGCCTAGGCACATTTTTCTATCGATCTCATGCCCCCCAAACTTTTCTGCGCTGAACTGAACAGCCCAAATAAAGCACGACTTTACGCCCTTTAAAAAAAATATTTTCCCCAATCCCCACCACCACTACTGTAAGTCAATGCAGACATTGCAGTCTACTTTTCGTACTATATTATATTTCGATAAAACACAACACAACATTTCGTCAAGGTGGATGGATAGTGCAAAGTAAGTACTCAAGCGCAGCGTACACGACATTCAACAATCCGATTAGTGTGCCACAAATTCCGCGCAGCAAGCCAGGCAGATGATGTCACCAGCTTGCCCTGCTGTCGCGCCATCCATGCAGTGCATGTTACATGGGACCACGCCGCGGGATTACTAGATACCTGATACCCTAGGCCCATTTACCAAGCAGCGCCATGATACCGCAACCGAACAGCATGCAGCTGAGCGCATATAAGAGCTTCCCGAGGCTCGCCTCGCGCATCTTGGGGTTGAATAAGAACTCGTGGGCAAGGAGCTCGACGAATCCCGTGTACATGAGAATGCCCGCACTGAGAGAGTCGAGGACGCCGGAGACTATGGTCGCGCGGGTCGAGTCTGGGTTGTATGTCGTGCGCACGCCAAGGCCCACCGCAATGCCTATTGGCGTCGTAATGCCATAGAGGAATGAACCGATGAAGGGAACATAGTTATATTTAGGGGGGAGGGCAAGGTATGCGAGCCGGGAGCCAATGCCGAGGCCTTCAAACATTTCTGTGATAGGGCCATGAATTAACAGCCCGTTCGATATGCAGTGGGGCATTTTCGATGGAGGGGTACATACGATGGAAGATAATGACGACGAAGAGCACTTTGAATCCATCGTCTACGGCCAAGGTGAGTCCAATCAAGACGCTGAAAGCAGGCTCGGTTAGCAGCTACACATACACGCGAGTATAAATTTTACGTACCTGTGCAAGACGACACCAAACTCTAGGATGGCGACGCCAACCAACTGAGCCATAGCATCTTCGTCTGACATGAAAGATCCTTCCTTATTTTGATCCGAAGGGCTGGCCGAGCGGGCAGCCTCAAAGTCCTTGTCCGTTTTGTCGACATCGGCTGAGCCATCACCGGACGCGGGCGCGGCTGCCGAATCCGATTCTGGACCATGTGCAGCAAAAGCGCCCACCGCGTGCCCGTGCGGATCTGTTCGAGAAGGAACGCAAGAGGGCGGAATGGTCAGTACTAATTTAGAGCCGCGGGAAAGGTAAGGAGGGAAGGGCGAAACGTACCATGATGGATGCCAAGCTTCTTGAGCTTGGCAGAGCCAATGCGGAAGGCAACAATCTCAATGGTGAATATGCTGAAGGACGACAGGAGGGCAAGCGCCAGGGGATAAGGCTACAAGGCGGGCGCCGATCAGGAATGGTATTAATGAAAAGATAATTGGGGAGTGCGCACATAGACCTGCCACGCGGGCCCAAGACATGGCGAGAGGAGGAGCTCGGTGATGGCGGGGGCGAGGAGGTGGATAAACGCGGTGGCAATGATGACACCGGAGCCAAAATACTTGGCGAACCTGAGGCAGTCGGTGAGGGGTATGATCAGGGGAGCGGGACGTGAGGACATACTCGAATATGGCGTGTGGGATGTGGAGCACGCGTGAACGATGGGCCACGATGGGGAAGGTGGCTGCGAAAGAGCTGGTGGCCCAGATGATAAAAACGGAAGCTATGCGAAGGCCTGTGAATGTGGTCGTGCCACCACCTGAGCCGCAGCTATCAGAAGACATGTTGGAAGGGGGAGAGAGGACAGGCTTGCCGACTGAGAGGGTGCTGCAGGCATGATAAGTAGTTGGTGGTATCAACCGGGGGTACGGCGTGCCACACGACCACTCCCATAACCGCGCGGGTCCTCGTTGTCATCCCCCTCAACTTGGCAACCCATTGCCCCACTGGGTACCCAGCTGCCCCCAGCTGCTTGGATTCTGCTTTATAATCTATAGCCCAGTCCATTCCTGCCACTGTCTGTTGTCAAACCCTCGGGGACAGGTACAAAAGCGTCGAGTACCCTCGCAGTCCCGTGTTGGCCCAGTCATTAATTCGATTTGTCATCACTTGTTTCCACTCAGTCTCGTCCAAGATTTTTCATGAACCCGTGACAAATCTAGACTGCACAGGCGATGGCAAATTGGTGATGGCAAGGGGGATCGCGCCGGAGGCGCGGTCCCGCTTGACCCAGGGGGTTTGCGGACGCATTCGGGATCCCCTGCCCAGGGGGTTTCCCCTTCCGTCGCTTGGTCAGCGCCGGTCAGCGGTCCAACCCGACCCGAGTACGTGAAATTGAGGCAACTAAGTCAGATCCCCTGTGTGGTAGTCTGGTAGAAGCACACGGCACACAGCACACGTCACACAGTAAGCATTGAGCTGCCATGAAAATCAATGTCAAGTCTTGTATAGTATCTATGCTGCCTGTAACATGATGTGAAACTTCTATTTTCGTGTACGCGCTGTCCCACTACATCCAACTGGTACCGGTGGCATTCCAGTCTGACTGACTCCTAAGTCTAAGTTGAGTCTTCCTCCCCCCAACATCGCTCGCAATGTCTGTCTTTGAGCCCGAGTTCATCGTCGCAATCTTAAAAACATCTCTGCTCCCTGGTGATAATCCAAAGGTATTTGAAGCGAACTGGAAGGAATCAGTGTGTACAAGAATGTGATTGAGGCAGGACTCTTGACTTACCAGCGTTGCCGATAACAGGTTGCGAGGCGTGTTGAGGCATGGAGAAACTCCCACACACATGAGCAAATGGCCTCTGATGCTCAGCTCACCTGGGAGGCCAATGTTGTTCAATATGTTGACCATGTGTACCAACGGACAAAGAGACGGAAAGACAACAAGACTCACTGTTACGGACCACCCCATGCACTCCCGCCAACCATCCCACTGTTTGGGCCAAGGTTCCTGCCACCGACCTTCCTTCATATCCAATGTCGTCATGCTGCGCCATGTTATGATCCAACGCAGGCTTACCTGAAGCCAATCAATATTATCCACCCATTCTATTACCCACAGCTCGCCCAGTGTCCCGCGTGCAAGTCCAAAGACGTCTTTTGGGAGGGCTGGACCTCAACAGGCTCGCGTCGGGTACATGGCATTGCATGTGAAGAAACTGCCCTAGGGTTTCAACTTCGGTGTGAGCCCTGTTCAGAGGAGGGGAAACGAACAAAAGGACATGCCTTTTGTTTTGCAACGACGAATATAACCTTCTGGGCTAAAAGGGAGCACTGGGAAATACCTGGTGAGTCTCAAGTCTGTGTAAGTCATCGATGGCGCTGTTGGAACTCACATTAACACGAGGGGACATCCCATGTTTCTTTCCGCGCTGTGGGATGACCCGTGAGCTCCATGACTTGATCATAGAGCTTCGCCCGTCGATGACGTCGGCTGGCCTTGCTGAAAATATCAAGCGTGAGTGATGGTGGGAGGTGACAATGAAACGTACATTACCTGACAGCTCCCAATTGAACAGAACTTCACCTATTGGAGTACCATAAGCGAGAACGTGACTACCTCGAACACTATTGCGCACTCACCGACACCTGCCTTGACTACATCCCACTGAAGCCATTCTCGAGTCCACTTGACAAGATTGGCTATGGCGACGCGTCCATCTCCAATGAAATCATCACAGAAATCTACATAAGGTTCATTCAGCAATCACGGAAAGCCGAGTCGGAAGACTACATGCGTACCTTGCCATGTAAGGACAGATCCTCACCAACATGCCACACTCCGGACCTGATGTTTGTTAGCAAAAAATCTTTCCTTTGATCAGTCCTACAAACTAGCCAAAAAGGGGGCCGTCACAAGCTCAGACCTGAAGAAGACAAACTTTTTGAAAGGTGGCCAGTGGACGGTGATCAACGAGGAGGGAGACGTTGTCGCATGGGTAAGGCCTTACCGAGAATGACTGGCTTTGGTGCTGGTATGATGCTCACATATCCCCAGCGTCTTGCAGCCAGCGGCAGCCATCGTGTCCTTGGTGACATCCTAAAGGGCATCAAGCGGCGTGGCGAAATATTGCAAGTCTGGCCAGTCGACTTCATCGCCGATAACTGCTGTCAAGTTTACAGCGAGATCAAGCGGGTCTTTCCCAGCGCGTCTGTGTGCCTCGATGTCTGGCACTTCAAGCAGCGGTCAGTGTTGCTGCCTTACTTGCCCTGATGACGCACTCACCTTGGCCATAGATACCTTGCAGTGGTTATGAATGGGGTGAAGAACCCACATCACAAAATGGTTGCAAGAGATATCAGCAATGCAGTCTACAAATCATACTCTAGCCCAGAGCAGCCAGCAGAGTATCGCACCAAAGAAGAGCAGGAGACACTGCTGACGGAAATGTTCGAGAGATGGCTCCAAATTGGGAGCGTCTGGACAGAAGCGGCTTCAAAGGTTTGTCAGTTGTGTGTCGCACTCGGCACAGCAATCACAGCACTTACTCAATCGGGATGTCTAAGGTCCATGCCAATGCACTGGGACATGTCCGACAGGGCTGCTTGACACGACGCCTAGGTGGGATCCCTAGCGATGGCAGCCGGATCGAAGGCCTGCACAGGGACCTTTCTCGGATTCAAAACTCAGTCGCAAGTGGCCTTGAGATGGTGATAGGACTTACATATGATTTCTATCACCGCCGCAACATGCGGAACAGGCTCTGTAAGCAAAAACCCACGGAGTTTGTCAGCGCGACCTATGGCTCGCACCATGTTCACCTTGTAAATGCCATAACTCGTCTCTGGGGCATTGCAGTCAACAAACCAAGGGTGAAAAGGATGCAAGCCGACTTAACTTTGAGGCCAACACTTGTAGTTGTCGAGAGCCTGGAAGAGTTCAGCCTTGCTGATTCTTCACACGAGTTTTCACTCAGTGGGCTGATCAGCATGGAGAACAATGACAGCTCCGATGAAGGTTTGCTCACCGAGTCTGGCATGGAGACATGGGACCAGGGTGGGACGCCAGATGTCCTTACTGGGCTTGGCCTCGAAATCCAGCCTATTCAGCTCCTCCGTCCCCTACAGCATGCTCAGCCGACAGTACAATCACCAGCAGACCAGGCAGAGCCGGAACCTTACCAGCGGGGTGTTAGCTTGCTCCAAGAATGCACCACAAGCCGCAGTCCTAGCCACACATTGGAGGGCCCTAGCGTGCAAGGTCCCAGTGATGTTAACAGGGCCACAATACCCCAAGTGACCAATGACGGTGTTCAACTGAAAGGCAAAGGCACAGTGCCAGTCTTGGTGCCGGTTAGTTCCCTCTCAGAAACATCAGCACCGCAATGTCTGATACTGACCATTATACAGGATTCATCTGGTGAATCTGACGACTGCATAGAGGTCCACCATTCACCTACATTCCTCCCACCAAAGTTGATACCCCGAAAGCGAGGACTTGAGCCCGAGACAGTGGGAGGAGCGGCCAGTGTGGGAGGGCCCGGAGGAGCAGTGAGGACTCCGAAGAAATTGCACCTGCCAGGGCCAAGGGTAAGCCATAACACACATCGCATTCAACCAAGAGTTAACAAGTTAACGCACCATACCCAGGAACAGCCAGCCTACCCCAGTGAGGGGAGGGATCCTAGTCAGTGTCGTGGTCTTCTGTCGTTCTTCACGAGTGTGAGGAACCCTGGCGTCACAACAAATGTGACAAGCCCAGGCTGTGACATGTCACCCATGGCCACCGCACCGCAGCCACCTGCATCTCACAAGGCATCAGCGCTCTCCCAGTCACTCCCACTCCCAGAATCCAATCCTAAGCAACTCACCAGATCACAGCTACTCTTCCAGTTCGCAGCAGGGGTTGACCCAAGGACACTTCACATTGGTCCGGGTGAGGACAAGGCCTTCTTCCTCTTCATGGAAATGCGGCTTGAATACCGGTGGGTCTCATACGACATGACCCCAGCAAGGTGGGCCAGGGCCACTGGGGAATTCAACAGGCGACTGGCAGAGGATGGAAGGCAGAGAGGGGTGTCTTCGGTGTTGAAGCACCCCCGAGCGTTGATGGAGAAGTTGGGGGAGATAGAGGGCAAGGTCGCAGATCGGCTTTACCGCAACGACTTTAAGAGTGCGTTTCTCATCCATTTCACTGAGTCTGATACTACAATTTGTGATCCCCCAGGTGCTAAGGGGGCAACTGCGTTCTGGGAAAGGCACTGCAAGGGTGTTGCTCTGCCAGCATCCAACATGGGTGGCAGCCAGTCAAAGGAAAAACCGGTAGGGAGTCCGTTCACATAAAGTCTTATTGCAGCAGCTTACAGTTTCCCATAGCGGAAAGTCCACATTTGTAATCGTTGTCGAATGATCATGTTTACCGGTGTCAAGTCAAAGAACCATCGCAAAGGGATATGCAACGATGGGGTCTGGCAGGTTGTAAAGCCAGACAAAGACGGAATTCCTGCTGAAGATAGGGCCCCTCCACAGTGGCCCCAACCCGCCGGCATCTTCAACAAGGACAAGTTCTCGCCCCTCAAGTTCCTCACAACACTTCATGAACTCTATGGAAAGGTGGTGATCGACGGCGTTGGTCAAACAGACTTGCCCGTTGAGCACCAAGCTTTCCTTGCCCTGCTAAGCCAGCGCCTCAAAATAACACCCACGAGCGTCACATTCCCACTATACTCACACCTGGAACTCAGCGACGCTGTCCCATCCCAGTGGATCGACAAGATGGATGGTCGTTGATTCCTGCACCTGCATTGCCTACAGGATGCACTCAATATCTGACCTGCAACTTTACTTAGATAGATAGTGGTAGTGTTTTAATACACGTCGTTTTCTGAGGTACAAGAAATTCAACCGCGTGATGAGTGCAATTTGTGGCACGCACGCTGGCGTGATGAATGCGAATGGTCGCACGCACGATGGCGCGGCCTTTTGGGGGGTCGAAATCGACCTGTTGCTGGGCGAGGCCGACAGATGAAACCGAGGCCACTCGCGCGCATCTGAGGGTGCGGAGGCGGCGAATTTGCTGGACGAGCCCCGAGTCCGCGTGATGAGTGCATTTCATGGCATGCACGCTGGCATGATGAATGCGAATGGTCGCGCGCACAATGGCGCGGCCTTTTGGGGGGTCGAAATCGACCTGTTGCTGGGCGAGGCCGACACAGATGAAACCGAGGCCGCTCGCGCGCATCTGAGGGTGCGGAGGCAGCGGATTTGCTGGACGAGCCCCGAGTCCAAGGGCAAGGTTGGCCACAACTCCCCATGGTCGAAGCCATGTGCAAGGCCAACTGGCCTGCACAACAACAATCGACCGAGGCGGAGCGGGCCACTCTGGAGAGGCGCCACCCATGGTCTTGGTGAAGCCTGCTGCGGCTGCTGCCACCGCAGCTCAGGCTCAGGCCCAGGCTCGCAGGGGCGCGGGATGCGGAGCAGGCCACCCCGAAGACAGCCGCTACCTTGGCCGCTACCCGTGGTCTCGAGGGGGCGACTCCTCGAGAGAAGGGCATCGCGTTGCCGAGGGGGCCCGGGGCCAGAATCGAGGGCGCACGCGATGTCGCCACGCACTGCAAAGATACGCGGCCCACAACACTCAGTTAGATCCAGGACACCAAGGATACGCGTGTCCACTCACCTTCCTATCCCGGGCCACCAGCGCAGTGGCCGATCTTCACGATTTCGAGCCCCACTGAGTCAAGAACGAGGGGAGGGCATCCAAGCGTCGTTGTGGCAGGGCCTCTCCTTTGTGTCGTCGACTTCCAGACCTGTGACAGCGGGTATGGTGTCGAACGGGTTGGCCAAAGGGACGTAGGGACTAGGGGGGTCAGGTCAACGTATCGAGGAGAGTTTGAGAACACGAGAGAACTCACCTGAGTCTGGCTCAGTCCTAGTAAAGCTTGTAGTTTTGTAGGTTGGTGGCGACTGCGCGGAAGTAGGCAGCTGCCTGCCGAGGCGGTGAAGGAGGGCTCTGGCTCAGGCCTAGTCATGCTTGTAGTTATGTAGGTTGGTGGCGACTGCGCGGAAGTGGGCAGCTGCCTGCCGAGGCGGTGAGGGAGGGCTCTGGCTCAGGCCTAGTCATGCTTGTAGTTATGTAGGTTGGTGGTGACTGCGCGGAAGTGGGCAGCTGCCTGCCGAGGCGGTGAAGGAGGGCTCTGCAGGCCACATACAGGTCAAGTGGGAAGCCAGCCAGAGCGGCCACTGGCACCGACAGGTCGCTCAGAGGGAGAGGGAGAGGGACTCGGACGGGAAGAACAAGAGACGCCGGAGGTCACGTGCAGATTGGTCAGGATTGGTCGGATTATTGGTCAATTGGTCGTGATTGGTCGGATTGGTCAAAAAGGAAAGACCCTGGGAATGACGAAGTTCCCCAGGCGATAGGTAACCACATAACATCCAGCAACTCAGAAAATCGGTGGGAGTTCAGTCGTGAGTGGAGACAGAGGGGATCTGGAAGGGTGTTGACGCGCAGATTGAGATTGCCCATTTATTCTATCTCTTAGGGTGCAGAACTCCACGTGGCACTTCACATCTGTACAGAAGAGTATGGGTGATTTGATTGTTTCCTCTCCTTTGCCTGTGACACCATTTGCTCCCGTCAAGCTCCCCAAGAACGTTCGGGCAGGTATCGGACTTGTGCAGCACACGCCGGAGGTCCTGAGACCTCGAATGAGGCCTCCTGTGAGAGGGTGTACGGTGTTGGGACGCCAGGTGGGCCTCCGTGTTCCATTCGGGCGTCAACGAAGTTTCTGCGAGCTGCGCCCGGGCGGCGCGTGCAGGCATTGTGTTCTCCTTGCATTAATTGCAAGTGGGCCCCATGGACATCGGCCTTCCTGTGATATGATATCGCACACGGATGAAACATTCGAAGCACGGTGTCGTCGCACCTGTGTTTGGCATGTCATCGGCCAATTTGACAGTCTGTACCGGTGATATATTGGCCAGAAAAGGGACCGCGTTGTGCGTGGGTGTGGCATATCTGTCACAGACTGTCAGTCATTTGATTATTGACACCGAAATGGCCAATGGCCAGTGAGAGTCCACCATGGCATCATGTGAAGCAGAACGAACCAAATGTTGACAAAGGCACGTTTTCCAACATTCTCAATTTTTTTCTCGAGCGAGAGGCGCGAGGTCCGAAGCGAGACCTCCAGACAGTCTGAGACACGTGATAGGTGGACCGGCGGCCCGGGTTCGTGAGATGACTACGACGACGACTCGACTCACAGCTGCGAGGTGCGCGCAACGATGAGCACCACCAAAAGCACAGACGCTTCCCCTGCCAAATCCCCAAGCCCCACCACCCGCCTATTACCTCCAGGTACGATACTCGGACCGGACGGAAAGCCCTGCAAAATCTGCACCTCATTCCGAAACTGGAAGCCGCCAACGTCGACCAAGACGGGGACACCGACAACGACGAGCGTGAGCGCACCGGGAAATAAGGGAACCAAGGGCAACGGCGCCGGCGCAGCCCGCGCCCTCGCATCTACCACAGCGCTCGCCGCGTCCGCAGCCCCGCCCTCCCTCACCCAAGCAGACGAAGACGCCCGCCGCCGCGCGGCGCAGTGCCCGCCAGACCTCGAGTCGCTCGGCCGCGCGACGTGGACGTTCCTGCACACCACAGCGGCCTACTACCCCGAGACGCCGACGCCCACACAACGCGCGCACATGCTGCAGCTCCTGCACGCGCTGCCGCGGCTCTACCCGTGCTCGCACTGCGCGGGCGACCTCGGCGCGCGCATGCAGCGCCGCCCGCCGGACGTGCGGTCGCGCGGGGCGCTCGCGGCGTGGCTCTGTGCTACGCATAACGAGGTCAATGCCGTGCTCGGGAAGCCGGCTTTTGATTGTGCGCGCGTCGACGAGCGCTGGCGGGATGGGCCCCCGGACGGGAGCTGTGACTAGCTTAGGTGGCCAATTTTTTTTTCTTTCTTTCTGCATTTTGCGTAATGTTTTTTCTCTTTCCACTCCACTCACTCACCCGTCGTTGTATTGTCATAGAAGAGACCCTTAGTGACCGCCACTCCATTATTTTTACGTTCACATTGCGCACCCTCGAGATCTACTTGCTTAGTTGATGCACCTACTTCGCGGAGGCCCAGATGCCCACAGACCCCTCTAGCTCAAATTCACTGACCTCTAATAATCGAGACTGCGTGGCTCACGCAATTGCCTTATCCCCTTTCCCCGCGCCCAGTCCCTCCTCGTGTGAGCGCTCCAACCTACCGCCTGCGCGCGTCCCCACCGTCATCAGTCATCTAACCGCCGGGCGCAATGAAGGCGCGCATGCCGACTCGTATCTCCACGGCTTCTCTCACCCCAACCGGTTGAAGGCGAACGCGCACGCGGCGAGCTGGTTCTCGCTCGCTCATTATCTCGCTGTCTGGGTTCATGTAGGATGCGCGGGCCTAGAAATAGTCACACAATGTTTCCAAATACTGACTAAAGGTGAGCGATTAGACCGAGTCTCGAAAGGAAAGGGGGATGCGCACTAAGGTTGCTCTTTCTCAGAGCTGATAAATGCCCGGTACGGTTCAAACTTTTCCGTACAGACCCCCCAAAGACGAACCATTTTACAAATTCAGTCCTCGTTGGATCTAATCCGCGGATTTGCTCAGTAAGACATGGTTTCGCGTGCGCTAAAATACGCGGTGTGACACTCGGAAAGCAGAGCTCCTAGCTCCTCGGGGTGCGTGCGGGCACGGTGCTCGAATTCTCTAAAGGAGCGGCGAAAGCTGT